>PVHY01014153.1:12925-39378 GCA_004024945.1 Uropsilus gracilis
AAGTGCGACTGCTGGGTCAAATGGTAATTCCATTTTCATGAGTTTGAGGGTCCTCCATACTGCTTTCCATAGTGGCTGGACGAGTTTACATTCCCACCAGCAGTGTAGGAGTGTTCCTTTCTCTCCACATCCACGCCAGCACTTGTTGTTGCCTGTTTTTTTGATATGGGCCATTCTTACTGGTGTAAAGTGGTATCTCATTGTGATTTCGATTTGCATTTCTCTGATTGCTAGTGATATTGAGCAATTTTTCATGTGCCTGCTGGCCATTTGTATTTCCTCTTTGGAGAAGTGTCTTTTTAGTTCTCCGCATTTTTTGATTGGGCATCTTGTTTTGTTTTTGTTTAGTTGTGTGAGTTCCTTGTAAATCTGAGTTATTAATCCCTTATCGCTCTTGTGAAGGGCGAAAATTTTTTCCCATTTTGTTGGGCTTTTTTTAGTTTTTTCTGTTGTCTCTTTTGTAGTACAGAAGCTTTTTAGTTTGATGAAGTTCCATCTGTGTATGTTTTCCTTCAATTTTTTGCCTTCTGCAGATGATTCCAGGAAGGGGTTTCTGAATTGTGGTCTCTTCTGTTGGTATCAAGTTTTTTTTTGCTGTCTTTTTAATAAGGACTCTCATGATTGCAGAGCGGTCCCACCTGAACACTCCCAAGATAACTTCCCCATCTCAGAGCATTAATATCACACTTACAAAGACCTTATTTCCTCATAAGTAACATTTACAGGTGCCAGGGCCTGATGTTTTTGGGTTCATTATTCAGTTTATTACAAGGATGTTCTAGTTTCCCTTCCAGGGAAAGGAAGGTGAACTCAGTAAATGAGTTTTTCTACTGGGTGAAGTCTTGTAATATTTGAGTTTGCCCAATATCATTATTGGGAAACCAGTTATTCCCATCTCACAGGTTAGAAAACTGGCTCAGAGCAGTTCATAGCCTGACTAGTAAATGGTGGAGCTAGATTGAACTCTAAGTTAGTTGGGTCCCACAGCATGCTTTGACTTCTCTTCTGCCTTTGAACTAGCAGCTTGTAGAATCTTGTACCTGAGACTCAGATGTGGTGGTATGGAGGCCCTGCAGTGGACTAGCAGGGTTTAGGGTCTGCACTTGACTTTTTTAGGTCAGGGTATTGGTGTAGTTCAAACTTATGTATGTCTGGGCCAACCCTCCCAGCCCATCTTTCTTGAGCCATTTTCCTAAATTATTCCTATATTGTACCTTTTTGTGCAACTTGTGGAAGGAGGAGCTCCTGGGGCTCCCTAAACTCTTACTGGAGCCCAGGATTATGGCATTCTCCCATTTTCTCTCCACAAAGGGAGAGAAAAGGAAGGGATTTTAAGCCAGAGCTCAAGTTCTTAAAGCTTCTGGCCAAGGTCAGTCCCCTTGCCCCAGGCCCAAAGCCCTCCTTGTACAAGGAGTATGCCTAGGTGTCTTCATTTTTAGGGACAAAGCATGTTGGGCTGCCTAGTATGCCTCCATGCTGTGATGCCCAAGACCTCCCCTATTTCCTCTATATTAGGCTTTAGTGGGACCCAAATCCGAACTCCCTTTTGCCTTTGTAAAATGAGAGTAATGCTTTCTGCCACTTGGGTTTGCATCTGGCACCTGGTCTGGGGCAGGCATTGGCTAATAGTTTATCTTCCTAATCCTGCCCTGCTTACCTACCTGGTCCTACCCAGGACTTTAGCTCATTGCTGGACCACTGGCATTCCTGGTGCTTTGTGGCAGAGTGATTTCTTACCAGTTAGCATGCATTTCTGGAGGTCTTGGTTTTCAATCCTTTGCTCAAATGGAACCTTTTCAGGTGCCAGCCTTAATGACTGGTTGAGTCCCTGTTTCTGATTTAAATAACCTCTGTGTTAACTTCTTTCACAGCCCCACGTGCACAAGTGAGTGGCTATTCCTTGTTTCCCCTGACCCTCCCTTAGCAGTTTGTGAGATTTCTTGCCAGTGGAGACCCAGTCTGGTTCATTTTTCTATCCTCAAAACATGACCCAGGGTCTGACAATAACAGCCTAGTAATGTTAGGTGAATAAGAGCCCCTCTTGTCCTTCTTGATCCTCTTTCTCCTCCAGATTTCCTTTCCCCCCTTCCTCCCCACCCCCACATGCTTCAGGGCATGACATTCTTGTGTGTTCTTTTTTTAGAACTTTTTATTCTGTTCATTCTGGACCTATATAATAGTTGAAGCTTCCTTGCTGGATCTACCTGTCTGGGGCAGGTGTCATGGTGCTGGAAGATAGCTTACCCTGTGGGATAGGGGTGGACTTAGGGGAACTCGCTACTGTGTGCTAGCCCACAGCCTCTGGGGCAGGAGGGGCACCTGCGTTGCTGGGATGTTGGTGCAAACAAGAGTCTTTGTGCTTCTCAGAGAAGCCCATTAAGGGCTTCCAGGTGTCTTTGTCATCTCTAGAAAGCTAGCCACACCTTTGTGGGGTGTGGGCCCTAATGGTAGGGTTGCTGGGTATTTGCTTGTCACCCCTTCTTTGTCTTCTCTTGTCCAGCCATTCACCTGGAACTTTGTCAGAGCATCTCAGTGCGTATGCTGGTCTTGCCCCTTTTTCTGTATTGGTGAATGCTGCGTTATTGCAGAGCCTTTCCAGGTCCTTAAGCTCCTCTGAACCTCTTCATACCTCTGTAAGGTAGATCACATCTCCCCTGAAAGCTGAGTCTTGGAGAATTCTGGCAGTTTACCTGAAACCATGCAGCAAGTGAGCCACTGAGTTGGGATTGGAATCCATAGATAGCTTCTGACTCCACATTTTGTGCTTCTGCTTATTCAGGAATTTCTGTCACCTGAAAGGCCTGCATAGAGGTAATTCTTCCTGTCTGGTCAGCATTAGCTTGGATTTTGTAAACCCTTAGGCAGATTGTTTTCTCCAAGAATTTGGGATTTCTGGTCTCTAGCCTTGATGCTGAGTCAGGCTGACTTCTGCTGGCCAGCAGAGGGCACAAGTGAACTGGGAAAGGTTTGCTTCCTCTGTTTGAAAATGGAAAATGCTTTGACATATGTATTTTTTTTTTTGAGACTAGGTCTCGCTATTTTTGCCTGTGGAACCACAGGCTCACGTTGCCCAGGGTACCACGGACTCAAGCAATCCCCAGCCTCAGCTTCCCAGGTAGCTGGGATTACAGGCATGTGCCACCATGCTCAGCTATTTTTTGGGACTAGGTCTCGCTGTATTGCCCCGATCGGGACTCGAACCACGATCCCTAGCCCCAGCCACTTCATAGGCTGAAGCTTACAGGCACGTGCCACCATGCCCAGCTTGACACATGGATATTAATCTTTTCCGATATGCTTTATTTTTTTGAGAGTAGTTTTAAGTTCACAGAAAAATTGAGCAGAAAGTACAGGGAATTTCCATATATTCTCTACCCCCACACATGCATAGCCTCATTATCAATGTCCCCTACCAGAATGATGAATTTGTTAAAATTGATGAACCTACATGGACATATCATTATTACCCAAAGTCTGTGGTGGTTTACATAGAATTCACTCTTGGATTTGGACAAATGTTATTGACCTGGAACCACAATTACAGTATAAAAAGTAGCTTCACTGCTCTCAAAATCTCTCTTCTAGTAAATCTTTCATCATTTTTTTGAAGTTGGAAAATGCGTAGTTATTCAGATTGACTTAAATGTTTGGGATCACATGTGCTTTGGAATTTAGAAAATTTTCAGAACTTAGAAAAGTAACCTGGTGTGTACACAATAGTCCCCCCATAACTGAGGTTTTGCTCTCTACAGTTTCAGTTACCAACAGTCAAGCCTGATCTGAAAATACTATGTGCAGTAAGATATTTTGAGAGATATCACATAGCTTTATTGCAGTATATTGTTTTAATTGTCCTATTTTATTTTATTTTTTTATTTTATTTTTTTTTTTTGAGACTAGGTCTTGCTCTTTTTGCCTGTGGAACCGCAGGCTCTCGTTGCCCGGGGTACCACAGACTCAAGCAATCCCCAGCCTCAGCTTCCCAGGTAGCTGGGATGACAGGCGTGCGCCACCACGCCCAGCTATTTTTTTGGGACTAGGTCTCACTATGGGCCCCAGACGGGACTCGAACCGCGATCCCTAGCCCCGGCCGCTTCATAGGCTGAAGCTTACAAGCACGAGCCACCGTGCCCGGCCTAATTGTCCTATTTTATTAATATGTGAGTTATTCACTGTACCTGGCTTATAAATTAAGTTTTATCATAGGTATGCTTGTATAGGGAAAAAAACATAGTAAATACAGGGCTTGATACTGTGTGCTTTCAGGCATCCACTGGGGAGTCTTGGAGCATATCCTTCACGGTTAATGGGAGACTACTGCATTGTGTATTAGTAACACCTCCTGTCAGGCCTATGACAGCACCGCATAATTAAACACTGGATGTTTCTGCGCTGTGAAAATGTTTGAATATTTACCCTCAAGTGGGATAGAGCTCAGATTAGTTTATGATGCCAAATGATTAAAGACTTTCGATTTTGGGCAGGCAGTTTGTATAGCTTGTATAAGGGAGGAAGTGAAGTAAAACCATCTGTAATACCAGTGCATAGAGATAATATTTTGTTGTATACCCTTCCAATTTTGTGTGTTTACATATGTTAAATGTATTCCATCACAAATGATATCAAGACCGGGCATGGTGGCGCATGCCTGTAAACAGCAGCCTAGGAAGCCACAGCCGGGGCCAGGGATTGCAGTTCAAGTCCCCCTGGGGGCACGGAGTGAGACCTAGTCCCAAAAAAATAGCTGGGCTTGGTGGCATGCACCTGTAATCCCAGCTACCTGGGAAGCTGAGGCTGGGGATTGCTTGAGTCTGTGGTACTCCAGGCAACGTGAGCCTGCGGTTCCACAGGCAAAAATAGCAAGATAGTCTCAAAAAAAAAAAAAATGAAATCATACTGCACATACATTTTGCCTTACACAATGTATCTCCAAACATATTTTGAACTCCTTGGTTATATGTGGGACTTGGCTTCTTGAAACTCTTGCTAGTCACTTCTTTCTCAACATCTCCCCTACTCTAAGTGGTTAGAGGGACCTAAGGTAAAACTCCTTGAGGTAGAACCACGTTCTCTCCCCTGGAACTTGCCAGGTCTTGACCTGGGGGGAAGGCTTACCATTGGATTTCCAACATGGTACACAGGGGTCAGAATGCAGATGGGGGACCCCTCTGGGAGTAAACCTTCTGCCCAAACCTTGCCTGACTTCCTTAAAAAATCAGTCACTTAAAAAAAAATCAGTCACTTGAGCAGAGTGGTCAAGCAGGACTGAGAACTCTACCTGGTCCAGTGTCCTCTTAGCCTATCAGTCGGGCCTCTTGGAGCTTGAAAGCAGGACCCTGGGGAAGGGGTACAGGCCTTTCCTTTTGCTGACCCCCACCTCTTCCCTACAGCAGGAGCACTGGTTTGAAAAGGCCCTGAGAGACAAGAAGGGCTTCATCATCAAGCAGATGAAGGAGGACGGTGCCTGTCTCTTCCGGGCTGTAGGTGAGTCTCTGCCTTAGCCCACAAGGACCTAGGGCTACCCCTAAGTGGTGTCCAAGTTGTTAGGAATAACCCCTGAGATAGTTGGGGTGGAGTTTGCTGGTATTTTAGGGACTCTGGACCCTAGCTTCAGGAGTGTCTTACCTCTAGCCCTCTGTCATAAGGCTGTGGTGGTGTAAGAATAGCAGTAGCAATAATAACAGCAGTATTTGTGATAAAGAAACTAGTATTACTCAGGGACAGATTGCTCTGTAGGGACTGTAGGAAGCTCTTTCAATTCTCCCTAAACTAGGAAAGTGTAAGCACTATTGTTGCTTCTGTTTGGCAGATGAGAAAAGTAGCTTAGAGATGGGAGTAGTGACTTGCCCAGAATTAGCTAGTTGATGATCAGGTTGGGGTTCAGGGTCTGGTTAGTGGGGATGGTAGAATGTTTTTTGACTTACATAATTAAAGTAGAAGAGTGAACACTCATGTGCCCATCATCCATCTTCAAAATAGTGATCAACACACTGCCAGCCTTGTGTCATCACTGTCTCATACACTCCCCTGAAACAAGAATATTTTAAAAGCAAAACCCCAGCATTGGATCATTTCACTCATAATTGTGTTTCTATGACAGATAAGGATTCTCTCTCTTTAAATGTAACCAAAATGTCATTATTATACCTAACAAAATTAATTCCTTAATACCACCTACTAACCAATCTGAGCTAGATCTTTGGGCCCCTCTGGCTCTGAATCTGTGACCCAACAAGTAGTTGTGAGATCCAGGGGAATGATGGATATCCAGGGGAAACTAGTAGTGTGACCAGATCCTCCTTTGGGGGCTGATACCTGTTAAAGAAAAGTGCCCTCTGATAGGCACTTTGAGCTGGGAGTCAGAAGCCCCATATTCTGGTTCTGGCCTTGGCTTCTCTTACCCCATTTGTAAAATGGTGTGGTTTCTGAAGGGCGCCTTGAACCCTCTGGGTCTGCTTTTCTCTCAGTCTGTGGGTAACGGCGCCCCCATGTCTGCTGGTGGATTGGAGTGACTCAGACTCCACTTTTAGCTGTGCCCCTGACTCTGTGTGACCTTGGACAAGTTGTTATTTTATGCTAAGTCTGTTCCTGGTCTGTAAAATGAGATTGAAAGATCTGGTGTTGTAATGATTAAATGAGATCACTTCAGTAGTGCCTGATACATAGCATGCCCTTATAGAACAATGATATTGGTAAAATATGAACACTGTCCTCAGTGGTGCCTCAGAGCCACAAATGTTCGTAGAATGAGTGAAAGAAAAATCAGTGGAGTGAGAGTTGTCTTTCCATTCTACCAAACAGAAGAGGGTCAGGCAATGAAAGTCCCAAACTTCCTGCCCATGTGACTCAAGTCCATGTTCTCCCTGGGGTGTTTCTGAAGAAAGAGCTGGGTTTGGGGACATCTTGGACCAAAGAAAGTCAAAGAATAGGTAGGATCCTGTTAGGTGCTAGACCCTGTGCTGAGAACCCCAGACTGAAAGTGGTATAAGCAGGGCGACTGGTGGAGTTAGGGTCAGAGAATGCAGGTAGGCATTTGCGTCTTGGGCTGTCTTTGAAAAGGCAGACCTCGGAGTCAGTGAGGACCTATCTTATGCTGTAACCTGTATAAAGAGCGATATTTGTGTCTATCTAGGTGTTCTCAAACACCCTCTGACCCTTCCTGGCTGTTGGGGTTTTCTGGTAAAGGGGCCTGAGTTTCCAGGAAGAGCTGACTGTGGCAGGTTGAAGGCCTTTCCGTATCATCACCAGAGCTAATACACATGTCTCCTGACAGGGCTACCCTTGTCTTTTTTTTTTCCCCATAAAACTTCAGAAGCCCCATGGCCTCTCCCCAAAACTACATGACCCCTAGGTCTCTAGGTCTCATCTGGATGTTTCCCCAGGGCAGAATGCACAGGACATTTCCCTGGGAAGGGGAATTTGTCTTCAGGCTTTCTATTGCCTGCTTTCAGCCTAGTCTGGACAGAGACAGGTGGTAGTATTTGTAGCTCTGGTGAGCAGGCCTTCAGGATCTAACTCATTGCTGTGCTGTGGATAGTGAAAGGAACTCATAACTGAGAATTGGAGTTGGATGGGGGTCATTGATTGCGGACATAAAGGGCACTCTGGTGATCCCTTAACTCCTGCTGTTTGTGAGGCATTCACCTAGGACTGCAGATCTTCAAAATTGGGATCATTATTACCTGAGGTGTGGGTTTGAAGTTCAGAAAAGAGAAATGACACATCTCAAGTTCACTAGTGGCAGAACTGGTGTGGGGATCCAGAGATTTCCAAAGATCATATTCTTCCTGTACACCTAGATAAGCCCTAACCTATTAGTTGTCAACTGACTAGGTGACCTCTCCTATGTGCCTTGATATTCTGGGCTTCATGTCTTCCAGTTAGGGGTCTGTGGCCCTCTACTGTTGGGAATTCTGAGGCAGGTGGCTTTTTACCCTCTTTGCCTCTTGAGGTCTGGGTATCCCCAGTGTGAACCAATACCCATTGCTTATGCCCAGCTCTCTCTCATCACCCTCTGTTGGGAACTTAGGAGCATCAACAGAGGCTTGGGTGGAATGGAAGTGGGAGCCTGAGTTCCAGAGGTATCCTGTGTTTCACCCTGCCACTGCTGTGCTCAGATAACCTCCTCCTGGAAATATGAGTCTGCATCTCTCCCTCCCTCTACCCGTGTGGCTTTGACTCAGCAAAATCCTCTAGTCCTGATGCTCTGCACATACAGTGTAGGCCACATGTGTGTGTATCTGCATGGGTAAAGAAAGCAGTTTGGGTTGCGCATGTTGCAACAGTGGGACCTAGAAATATTAGCCAGGCCCACTCCTCTGTGTCTCTTGGTCTTGGAACATAGTCCATGAGCACTGGGAGGGATGGATAGTAGATCATGTTTGACTATTTTATTAGCTCGTTTTGACTATTTTATAAACCGAGCCTCAAGAGAAAGCCAGCACTTTATTATTTAGATATAATTTCAGTGTTTGAGGGTGAACCAGACCAGGAGGAGGTGATTCCCGTGGACCACTGTGTACATCAACTTATTTTGACCTCTCTGCCCTGCCTCCTTCCATTTTTTCATCTTTGCCGAGAAATCTTGGAAGAGAGGAGCAGGAGCGTCTCAGAAACCAAGGTGTTGAGGGGATTGAGTTTTTCTATCTCCCCACTGAGTACCAGTTGGGGGCCACAGGCCAGGTCACATTACAGCTACTTGACAGAGAGTTGAGGCCTTTTTCCTGTCTTATCTCCTCATTGGGGTATAGGTTCCCACTGGATCTGAAGGGATGTGGGGAGCAGATCGGTTCCCTGTCTCCCCCTGCTGCTGTGTGCATATACATTTGTGTGGTTTGGTTTTAGAATCAAACCACAGAAAGGAACCAAGCTTCCTTTTCTATCCTTAGCAGAACTTGCTATGGCTCTTCTAGCAGGCAGCAGTAGCAGCAGTAGTGGAGAGATAATTCCCAGGTGCCTCTAAAACAAATGGTAAGACCCTGTACTTAAACTCCTCTGGGCAGTCCAGATTTTCTTATCTTGCTTTTCCACATAACTCCGTGGCAAACAGTGAGTACATTTTAGGGAAATTGAGGAAGGATTACTAAAGTTTGGGGACCTTCCCCAGTTACCTGGGGAGGGAGGTTGAGGCAAGTTTGTTATTAAAGCTGTCGGCTCTCTCCCCTCTAACTCTGGACAAAGACTAAGAAGGAGATAGGGCCTTAGCTTGTACAGCCCTTCCTCCTGTCCAGTCTTCAGTCTTTTCTAGTTGGTGGCGTGGCTGTCTACTCATTGGCCTAATTCTCTGTTATTTTGAGGGTTGTTGTTTGTATAACTGGCCTCAGAGAACATCTTTGACAAGGCCAGCTGGCTGGGTGTGTATGTGTGCACCTGTGCGTTTCTGTGCTGGTGTGTCTGTGCTCAGAGAAAGCACAGAAGTGGGCTGTGGAGCAGTACAGTTCATGTTGACTTCTCTGGCCCTCACAAGGTGTGCAGTCCCTGATATCTGTAATCTTTGTCTATTCTCAAGCCTTTCATGGGTTTCAACTGATTCCTCCTTGTGCTGGTGAGGTAACTGAGGCAGACAGGGTCAGGCTTGGCTGTGAAGGGGGAGTCAGGTGGCTAAAATGATAGCTGGATGGGGGTTGCAGTGCTTGAAGTCACTAGTTACTCTTTGAGACCCTGGTCTCACCATTACCCTCCCAAATGTGTGACCTCAGGCCAGCCATCCACATTTCTGTGTAGAGGTCAAATCCTCCTCTGTAGAGGTTTTTTTTTTAGGGAGTGAGGATGGAATACGTTGGAATGTGAAAAGATGTTGATGAGATGTCTGGACTTATAGTATTGTATTGAGGATTTCTAAGCTCTATTTGATTCAGGGACAGGGATGAGGCATTGGGGGACCCCCTTCCAGCTGAACTCTGGAGGGAGAGCAGGTGCAAATTACCCATAAGTGCAGCGTCAGCAAGAGGAGGCGTTTCAGTTTCTATCAAAACAAGTTCTCTGAATTCCCCCTGCCATTGCTGGTCCATAGGGCCCTCCCCTCTGCCCCCACATGGAAGTCCAGCCTGACCCTAGTCTCATGTGCCAACCTTCCAGGAGGGAGGAGGGCTTTCTGGCATAGTCAGACAAGCACCTCCTCATTGAGGACTTCCTGCGTTCTTCACACTGCACAGGATGTTTTCTACACCCCAGATCACCCTATTGCTCTGTTTTCTTAATTCAGAGTTGCACATTTTTCTCACATTGATGATCCCCAAACTAGGTTGTATCTTATAATCAGTGAGGTAGGTCCCTATAAGAGCTGTGATTAAATACATACTGTGTCACACATTCTCTCAGTGCATCTTAGAGTTGATGAGAGAAAGTGACATTTTACATTTTGAAGTAGAAAAGGTTATACTGTGTCTGGTGCCACAATTAAGGACTCTGTCTTGGGAAGCCTGTATTACAAATTTGTTGTTAATTTGGTTGCTGAAGATTTGAACTACAGGCCCAGAAGGCAGGCCTTTTGGACTCAGTAAAGGCACAATGACTATCCTGCTTACATACAGAGGGACAGGCTGGGCTTTCCTCTGACTGAGGAAGAGCAGCACAGATGAGGAAGGGCTTAATGAGAGGTTCCGATGACTTCCAGATGACTTGTGGGGACCTGTTCTCTGAAGGAGTCATCATCATCCTCACAACACCCTCCTCCTCTTTCTTGATCACCTTAATATACCTCAGGCTTTCAGTAAACCATCGCCTGTAGTCTCGACAGCGCCCTGTGAAAGGAAGAGGAATTACTCTCCCCACTTTATGGGTGAGAACATTGCGGCCCAGAGAGGTTACATAGCCTTGTCGTGTGCTACACAATCAGGAGGGAACAGAACCTTTCTGCAAGGTAAAGGGGTCAGTGATAGGGAAATGGGACCCTCAAGAGGTTCGCCCTGTCCCACAATTTCCCCTTCTCCCCCCAATTTCTTATATCAGACATCTAAGGTAGATCTATCTCCCAGACCTGGAGGTAAATTTGGGAGACCCCTATTTAACCCCTTCATTCCCATCTCAGTTCCTGTTTACTGTAGCTGCATAACACAGGCTCCTCAGCACCCCGAACTCATGCTACAGAAATAGCTCCTCAAGCAGCTCCTGCAGCCACAGCGGGTTCTGTGATCCTGGTTTCTAAGAAATGCAGCAGAGGGGGCCCCAGCCTGTGTGCATGACATGTGACTTGCTGGAAGTGCCTCTGGGGGTGGGAGGTGTATGGCCACAGAACCCACATCCTTGTTTACATAGGTGAAGGGGCTACCCCTTCCCGCCTTCACAACCCCCTCTCCTCCTCACCCTTAGTTCTCTGCACCTTCAGGAGGACTTGCATAGGACCTTTTTTTTTTTGTTTTTGTTTTAAATCTCAGAGCTGCCTCTTTCTTCTTATGTCACAGAGATCCTCCAGGATGGGAAGGGGGGGATGCTGGTGTTCTGATGATTCTCCACAGAGGTAGACTGGCTGTCATGGAAGAACTCGGCAGGGTTCCCTTCAGGACCTACCCTTGCTCCAGTGCTGCAGGGAGACCCCATCAAAGTGACGGTCCTCTGGGGTGACAAAGGGGAATTCCCTTTTCATCTAGCCAGTGGACATCAGGCATGCCTCATCTTCAAGCCCACTTTAATTTCCTGGGGAGAAGGCTTCCTGCCCCCACCCCCCCAGACTATCCTACTCAGCACTATACCAAGTTCCTGCAGTGCATCAGGCCCTGAGCTGGAGTGGGGGGAGGGAGTCTTGGATGTGAACGGCCCTGCCTTCATCAGCATCCCAGTGCACTCAAGCAGGTGGAGAAGTCTGTGCACCTTTGATGAACCTGGCAGTAGCAGTGCCCCCAGGGTGGGGTGGGTGGGAATTGTATTAAAGAGCACATTGGTGTTTGACAAGTAGGCAGCACATTAAGAATGTCTTGCAGGCCGGGCATGGTGGCCCATGCCTGTAAGTGGCAGCCTAGGAAGCCACGGCCGGGGCCAAGGATTGCAGTTTGAGTCCCGCCAGGGGGCACATAGCGAGACCTACTCCCCAAAATAATAGCTGGGCGTGGTGGCGCGCGCTTGTAATCCCAGCTACCTGGGAAGCTGAGGCTGGGGATTGCTTGAGTCTGTGGTACCCGGGCAACATGAGCCTGTGATTCCACAGGCAAAAATAGTGAGACCTAGTCTCAAAAAAAAAAAAAGTCCTGCAAAGAAGGGAACCACCTACATGAAGATTCCCAAGCAAGTCAGAGGGATCCTGGTTCTTATTTTGAACAAACCCCATGATACCTCCCCTGTTCCACACTATAGGCTGCCTGGAGCTAAGCTTAAGTTAGGTGCATGTATGCCTTCTCTCTTTTACTAAACTATGTGCTTCTTGTGGGCAGTATTTCAGTCTGTCACCAACACGGTGCCCCACATTGAGGCCTCATTACGGGGAAGGGTCTCTGATTTACTGAGTAACTACTTTTTTCCAAGCCCAGTGCTGGTCATTTTACATTCATTAGCTCATTCATCCCATAAGAGGCCTGCCAGAGAGTTATCAAACATGTTCCATTTTACGTGTGAGACACATGAGGCTCAAAACACTTGAGTAACTTCTCTGGTCAGTTTTGTTTTCATTTAAAATTTTTTCTTTTTTTTTTTTCTTTTGCCTCTGGTCATTTAGCTCACCACTACATGGTAGAACTGGACTTGTTTTTTTTTTCTTTCCAACCTACAAAAGGCATACTAACTCCTGGGTATTAAGAAAACAGAATTCTGGCCGGGCATGGTGGCTCGTGTCTGTAAGCTTCAGCCTATGAAGCGGCCGGGGCTAGTTCAAGGCCGGATCGCGGTTCAAGTCCCGCCTGGGGCCCGTAGCGAGACCTAGTTCCAAAAAAATAGCTGGGCGTCGTGGCGCGCGCCTGTAATCCCAGCTACCTGGGAAGCTGAGGCTGGGGATTGCTTGAGTCTGTGGTACCTCGGGCAACAAGAGCCTGTGGTTCCACGGGCAAAAATAGCGAGACCTAGACAAAAAAAAAAAGAATTCTAGAGTTGACTCTAAAATTAGAGTCATAGATACACTTTCTGTGTGACCTTGATTAAAGCATAGCTTCTCCCTTGAGCCTCAGTGTCTTCATGTGAAGGGTGAGGAGTGTGTATGGACTCAGTGGTATTTGAGGCCACTTAGTCAAATGTTTGTTGACTTATGAGTGATGAGGTAGACCCTAGACAAAGCACCATCTTCCTGAGAGACCTATAGTTGTATCCCTCTTACCTGTACTCTTGTGCCCTAAAAGATTATTCTTGCGTGCCTCTTTTTCCATGACTCCATTCTAGCTCATGAAGCTGAGACATCTCCCCATCTTGGAGTAGAAAAGGGAATTTCCCTAGCCCTTAACCCCCACCCTTCAGGATGTTCCATGACTCAGAACTCTTCTCTTGTGGCAGCTTTGACATGTCTCTCCTTTTTTACTCTTCCCACAGCTGACCAGGTGTATGGAGACCAAGACATGCATGAGGTTGTGCGAAAGCACTGCATGGACTATTTGGTGAGACCTTTCAGAGGCCTTGGGGTTGGGGCAGTTCTAGAGCATCTCCTCTCCATATAGACCTTGACCCTTCCATCTGTCCTACAGATGAAGAATGCTGACTACTTCTCCAACTACGTCACAGAGGACTTTACCACCTACATCAACCGGAAGCGGAAAAACAACTGCCATGGTAACCACATTGAGATGCAGGCCATGGCGGAGATGTACAACCGGCCTGTCGAGGTGTATCAGTACAGCACAGGTACTTCTGTGGTGGGTAGGCGAGCAGTTGATCATGCCTGGTCTGAGCTTGCCCTTCCCAACCCACTGTGAATGCTCCCTCCTCTCTTTCTGTAGAACCCATCAACACATTCCATGGGATCCATCAAAACGAGGATGAACCCATTCGTGTCAGCTACCATCGGAATATCCACTACAATTCAGTGGTGAATCCCAACAAGGCTACCATTGGTGTGGGACTGGGCCTGCCATCTTTCAAACCAGGAGTAAGTGTGTCCTCATATCCAGGGTGACTGCTGGTTATAGAGGCTAGAGGTCTGTGTTGGGGGGGTCTCAGTTATGTCGCTAGCCCACAAATATGTTAATATGTCCAGTCCCCTCTTAGTCATCCCTGAGGTCTTACCTCTGTAAAATCAGGGAGTTACCTAAGGTGCTCTCTCAGGACTCATTCTGTGGTTTCACTTTGCCTGTCTGAGCTGGTACACTTACCTTATGTATCTGTTGAGGGTTGGCAGTTTGGGATATGGAGTTAGATTTGGCAGCTGTGAGCCAGGGCTTCATCTGGTTATCTTGGTAACCACATGAATCCTCTTCTCAAACTTAGCAGTTAAAGACAGCTGTGGTCACAGAGACTGGGAGTGCAGGTCTGCCTCTACCACACTGACTGGGATCTGGGGCAAAACGTATAAGTAATCTGGGCTGTCATCGTGGCTGATACAGAAAGTGCCTTACGTTGTCCTAGTGTGCAATAGATACTCAGAAAGGTGGTAGTATATTTTCCCAGCATACATTGATAGTTTCTCATCCTCTTGCTCATAGCCGTATACTGGGGATTTTAATCTCTTTTATTCAGGTTTCACTTCCTACAAACAGAAAGTGTTCCTGCCTCATTTTATTAGGAAATGCACACCCTGACACACCAACACACCCAGCAACATAGGGTTTTGTTTTTCCACTTTGCTTTTTAAGTAAACTTTTAATTTTAGAAGTTTTAGATTTACAGAATTACTGCAATTAGAGAATTCCCATATACCCCACTGGGATTAATGTGTTAGCATAGTACATTTGTCACAATTAATGAGTCATATCGATATAACTAAATTACTGCAGTTTTCCCCAAGTAATCTTTCCTAGGATTCTTTTATTTATTTATATATATATATAAATTTCACATCATTGTAATCATCCCAGGGTACCCCCCCACCCCCCTCCATTCCCCCCCTTTCCCTCCTGCTCAAAGTTGTGTGCTTCAGTTTGGTGCTTAGCTTGTTTTGACTTTTCCTCAAGGCTTTTGTTTATTTTTTTCACTATATTCCATATATTAGTGAAACCATTTGGCTTCTGTCTTTTTCTTTTTGACTTGTTTCTGCTAATATGATTTCTTCTAAGTACATCCATGTTGTCATAAAATTGTCGAATTTGTCATCTTTAACTTTCCTAGGATTCTATCCAGGATACTATATTACGTTTAGTGGTCATCTCTCTTTGACTCCTTTTGACTGTGACAGTTTCTCTGAATTTCCTTGTTTTTATTTTATTTTTTATATATATTTTTAAGAGACTAGGTCTCGCTTTGTTGCCCAGGGTTGTCTCAAACCCGCGGACTCAGGTGATCCCCACCCTCTGCCTCCCAGGTAACTGGGATTACAGGTGCGCACCAACCACCATGTCCGGTTGTTTTTTTTTGTGTGTGTGTTTATTTTTGATCAATTTACAGGTTATATATGGTTTTGCCTTTTTCTAGAATGTCTTCTAATAGGAACCATACAGAACAGTTTTTTCAGAGTAGGTTCTTTCATGAAAATCTATATATACATTGACAAGTCATCCATGATTTCTTGTAGTTTGATCACTTTTGGCTTTTTTTTAAAAAAAGGTGAATGTCTTAAGTTACTTTTATTTGTAGACTTAATTGTTCAGAAGTTTTAGATTTAAAAAATGAGACAATAGTACAAAGTTTTCCATATATCCTCCTTCCCACTGCAGTTTGACTGTTAACAGATAACTGTGATACATTTGTCACATGTAAATCAATACTGGTACATTATTATTAACTGAAGTCATGTTTCTTTAGACTCCCTTGTTTATGATGGTTTATCACGTTCATATTTTTGATGGCTTTGGCAGTTTTGGGAAGTTCTGGTCAAGTATATTGTAGAATGTTTCTCTTTCGGAATTTTTCTTGTGATTAGACTAGGGTTAGAGGCTTCCAGGGAGGAAAATCACAGTGGTATAGTACCATTCTCATCACATTGTACCAACAGTGTATACTACAAACAGAATTAATGACTATTGATGTTGATTTTGATCATCTGGCAGTAGTAGTGTTTGTCAGTTTTTTACGGCTTTAAAATTATTCTTCTCTCCCCTTTTCCATATTGTACTGTTGGGCTCCATCCTTGAAGACAGATTATCTGCAGAAGTTAATTTGGAATTCTACAAGGGAGATTTGTCTGTTGCCCTTTTGTTAATTATTTATATCAAAATGGATGCACAGGTCCATTTTATACTTTGGGTTTTAAGCCAGTACTTTTTTCTTCCTGTTGCTGAAACTGTTTCAGTTTTGGATACAGGGAATTCTCTGAGTTGGCTCCTTTGTTTTTTTGATATATCCCTTTCGCTGTGGCTTTTGTTTGTTTTTGAGGTTTTTCAGTTTTTTTGAGCTTTTACCTTACTTTCTGCCACTTACAAGGTACTCCAAGTTCATCTCATCTATTTCCTACCCCAGTCCTGGAACCAGTCATTTCTTCAAAGAACCCCACATCCTTTTATTGGAGACTGTTATTAGACACTAAGATCTGGATGCTGGGTGTGCATCTCATACTCCAGTATCCTTGCTGCTAGACCTTGTCAGTGGATAGAGCAAGGGCATGTATGTGTATATTCTAGAAGTACGTCTATTCCTAACCCCCTGTACCTATTTTAAGCTACAGTTCTTACTGATTTCTCCAACTTGATAGGTACCTTACTGTTTTAATTTGCTATTTCCTAATGACAAATGGTTTTGAGCATCTTTTCATGTGCTTATACCATCCATGTGTCGTCTCTGATGAATTGTGTCTATAGATATTTTTTGCCCATTTTTTTTTGAGACTAGGTCTCACTATTTTTGCCCGTGGAACTGCAGGCTCACGTTGCCCGGGGTACCACGGACTCAAGCAGTCCCCAGCCTCAGCTTCCCAGGTAGCTGGGATTACAAGCGTGCACCACCATGCCCAGGTATTTTTTTGGAACTAGGTCTCGCTATGCCCCAAATGGGACTTGATCCCTGGTCCCTGCCACAGCTTCCCAGGCTGCTGCTTAAAGGCACCTGCTACCGTGCCTGACCACTGCCCATTTTTTGCTTGATTTTGTTCTAATACAGAGTTTTAATATTTTTAGACTATCATTCATAGGTAAAAATTCTATTTTACATAATTAGTGATGCACACACTTGTGTGTAGTATGTATATGTGCATTAAAATAATGTTATTTCACTGAGTAATACTGATACTTATTTTCTGGGATATGTTGTGATATTTTTTATTTAGTTTTTATAAAAAAAACTGTTGTATCTGGACATGACAAATAGCACTCTTATACAGTGTCCCACAACTTACAGCATCCCATACCAAACTGATACTGCTCCCTCTTGTCTCCCTAAATACGTAAGTACTCCCTTTCCCCTGTGCACACACAAGTCATTTATCAGGTGATCTTTTCTCTTTGTCCCACCTGGGCGTATGTGGGGAAGGCCTCTCAACATTATGAAACTGAGTCATCTCTGGTGAGGCTTTTTAAAATTCTGGCTGAGACTGGAGGGCAGGTGACTGCCCCAAATGTAGTATCTCAGTTGAAGTGCCTTGGGGTTGGGAGCAGTCAGGTTTCCGAGTGTAGGAGTTTGGTACCACAAGTCCCACAACCCAACCCTACCTTGCCCCAGCCCCTGGTAAGTAGGCAGGCTGCCTTGGAGGCTCCTTAATAAGAATACCTGACTTCCTGTCTCTTCTGGGCCTGTGGACCTACTCCCTAAGCCAGTTAGGGCTCTTGACCAGAGTTCTGAGTGTTACCCCCATTCCTTGTTCACTTCTGCCCATGCCTGTTGCAG
Source organism: Uropsilus gracilis (assembly GCA_004024945.1). NCBI lineage: Eukaryota > Metazoa > Chordata > Mammalia > Eulipotyphla > Talpidae > Uropsilus > Uropsilus gracilis. The sequence goes on from PVHY01014153.1 coordinate 30,746, forward strand.
TTTGCAGAGCAGTCCCTGATGAAGAATGCCATAAAAACATCGGAGGAATCATGGATTGAACAGCAGATGCTGGAAGACAAGAAGAGGGCTACAGATTGGGAGGCCACAAACGAGGCCATTGAGGAGCAGGTGGCTCGGGAATCCTACCTGCAGTGGCTGAGAGATCAAGAGAAACAGGCCCGCCAGGTCCGCGGCCCCAGCCAGGTGGGTCATGGGCTCTATTAATTGACCTAGCCAAGAACCCATTACTTTTCATGCTCTTCCCCTAAACAGACAGGAAAAAATAAGTGCCTTTTACATCTGGGATAGAAGACAACTCCCATCCCTTTTTATACCTCATCTTGGACCTTATACCTTAGAATTATCAATACCTGTGTAGGACAAACTTCTTAAGAAATGGGGGGCAGCCACTGATGGTGAATATGCTAAGGATGTAAAGGCACCTTTAGTGCTCCCATCTGTTGAAGGAGACAGACATCAGTGGGACCCTTAAACCTGGCTAAAGATGAGCAGAAATGGGGGCTCTGGTGAGTCTTTATAGAAGAAGGCTGAGTTTTTAAGGCAAAGAGGGGGCAGGGCAGACAGACATTTGAGGAATCAGAAGGAGTTTAGTGTGATTGTAGATGGTGGCAAGAGCTAATTCATTCACAAATATTTACTGCAGGTTTATGCCATGCACTATTCTCAGTGTTTGGAGGTACATTGGTAAGCCAGCAGGCCCAGGTCCCTGTCCTTGTGATTTCTTGCAGAGTCAAACAAAATGAACAAGAAACAAGGTGGCTGAATTAGTTGAGTGGTGGTATGGATAAAAAAATAAATGTAAAATAAATGAGTAGGTTTGACTGAGGGGTGCAGTCAGTTGGACTCAGAGCAACTGAGATTTGAGCAAAAGCTTGAGATATGTGAGTTAACTCAAATGTGTGTCAGGGAAGGCAGAGGGTCAACCAGAGCAAAGGCCCTGAAGCAGCACAACATAATGTGGTTTGGGAGTATCCAGGCCAGGGTGACTAACAGAATATAGTAGAAGATGAAGTCAAAGAGGTGATGGGGCCAGACTGAGGAGGGGCTTGCAGACCTTGGGGAGAGAGGTCTTTGGATAGAGTGGTGAGCAGAGGAAGGATGGGATCTGACTTGGGATTTTTTTTTTTGAGACTAGGTCTCACTATTTTTGCCCGTGGAGTCACAGGCTCACGATGCCCGGGGTACCACAGATTCAAGCGATCCCCAGCCTCAGCTTCCCAGGTGGCTGGGATTACAGGCACGCGCCACCACACCCAGCTATTTTTTTGGGAACTAAGTCTCGCTAAGTTGCCCTGAGCGGGACTCGAACTGCGATTCCCGGTTCCAGCCACGGCTTCCTAGACTGCCGCTTACAGACATGCGCCACCATGCCCGGCCTTGACTTAGGATCTTATCAGGAATCCCCTTACTGAGTACAGAACAGCATCTAGGGGACAAGGATGAAAGCAGAGCCAGCCAGGAGGCTACTACAATAGTCCTGGTGTCAGTGGTGCCAGACAACGAGAGAGGAGGGAACTCATTCTAGATCTGTTTTGAGGTAGAAGTAACAGGTTTTCAGTCAGAATGATTTGATAGGACATGAGGTATCTGAAGGAGCTTACCTGTGTGCTGCGGTCTGTTGTGACTGGAAATAATGGGAGTCAGGATTCCAGGAGGGAGCCAGTTTGGAGATGGGACAAAGGAGGGTTGTAGCTGGTGTTTGTCCTTATCTTCTTTCCCACCACAGCCCCGGAAAGCTAGCGCCACGTGCAGTTCTGCCACAGCAGCCGCCTCCAGTGGCCTGGAGGAGTGGACCAGCCGGTCTCCACGGCAGCGGAGTTCAGCCTCGTCACCAGAGCATCCTGAGCTGCATGCTGAGTTGGGCATCAAGCCCCCTTCACCAGGCACTGTTTTAGCTCTTGCCAAACCTCCTTCACCCTGTGCACCAGGTCAGTGACTTGTTGATGGGGAGCAGGCCAGGGTATGTAGATGCTGCCTGAGTCCTGGATCCTGCCTCTGACTGTCCCTCTGCCCCAGGTACAAGCAGCCAGTTCTCAGCAGGGGCTGACCGGGCAACTTCTCCACTCGTGTCCCTCTACCCTGCACTGGAGTGCCGGGCCCTCATTCAGCAGATGTCCCCATCCGCCTTTGGTAAGCCGCTTCTGTCCAAGGGCCACAGGGGCAACTGGGTGTTGGGGGAGAGATGAAAGCAGCAAGTCCTAAGAGGGACTTCTGGAGTCTCTGGTTATCTCTTCAAAGAGAGTTTTTTTAGGCCAAGAGATCTACCTCAGAGGGGATCTGAGTGAGGCTTTGTAGGGCTGGAGGAACCTTTTCCTCAGTGAAAAGGGAGGGATCACTATCATCCAGGGGTCAGTTAAGGGCAAGGAGACAGCTCCTGGAGAGTTTCTTCACACCGTTTCCTTTCCTGCCCAGCAGGTCTGAACGACTGGGATGATGATGAGATCCTAGCATCGGTGCTGGCAGTGTCCCAACAGGAATACCTAGACAGTATGAAGAAAAACAAAGTGCACAGAGACCCACCCCCAGATAAGAGTTGATGGAGACCCAGAGACTGGAGACCATCTCCCAACCCCTACCACTCCTGCCCTCCGGGGCCGCCCCCCAACCTTTCTTTGGCTTTCTTCCTTCTCCCCTTTCTTCTCTCCTTTCCACTTCTCTCTGGCTGACCCACCCATGAGCTCCCTCTCATCGCTGCCACCACCATCACCTTCTCTTCGCCAGCTGACGTGCCCTGTTGCCCCCCGCACAGCACCATCCCTGCATTTCACAGGGGACTCGGGCAAGGGTGCCAAAGGTAGGCAAGGGGCACACAGACAAACCAGCTGGCAGCCAGGCAGCCCCTGAGGAGAGACATTCAGTCAGAGGAAAGTCTCCCTGTCCCCCTCCTTTCCAAGACCAGAAAAACTTGTTACCCCACCTTCACACTGATGCCAGGGAGGTGGGATGAAGTGGGAAATCCCTCTTCCTAGTACCCCAAGAATGTTTGAGCCTTCAATGTTGAATTTTTTCTTTATTAAAATATACTTTTATCTTATAAAATCAACCAATCAAAAATGATATAGACAACAGCATTGACTCTGAAGGCGGCATCTCTGGTTCAGGGGTAGGCAGTCCATGGGGCACAGAGGGGGCACAAAGATGTGTTTTTGGCTTCCAGCTCTGTGGAGGGGGGAAGGATCTAGAGTGAGCCGGGGAGGGCAGAGGTGGCAAGTATCACATGGGCTTTGGACAATGAAACTCTGACCTCGCTGCATTCCTTTTGCTTCCACCACCACCAGTCTCTTTGGAATCTTGGGGTGGGGGGCATCTTTGAGGATCATGGCCACCACCCAGGATTTGAGTGTGGGGAGTGGGGGCAGCCTCAGCAGATGGGGCACCCGTGCCCTGCAGGTGTTGACAAGATCCACCATCTGTAATGTCCTTGGCACAATAAAACCAAATGTCAGTTTCCCCTGAGCGCCTCTGTTCTGTGTGGGCAGGGGATGGGTGGGCCTCTGGGTAGAGGTGGTGATGGTAAAGGCCTTGGCTCCTCTCAGGGCCACATACTCTCCAGTAGGGTTTCTGTCTGGGGACCTAGAATTTGTTCATATTTCATTCACTGCTTATTAAACCTCCAGTACCTATTACCCAAGAAAGCTCTGCCTGCCTGCTGCCCTTGCCTCAGTACTGGAATTATGCCTGCCCATCCTATATCTAGGGTGTGTTGGGAGGAGAGGGCTATGAACTTGACAGGAACTGAATACAACTTCTACCTGCCTCTCACTCCATAAATACTTGCTTTTGTGATCACTGATGAGGAAATGCTTTAGAAAGGCACAGTGAATGCTCCATGCAACATGAGTTAAGTGGAAGTGACCAGAGGGTCTTTCCCCCTGGGGTTTAGAGGCTGAGGAACAGCTAGACACCTTTTTGTTGTTCACGTCCCCTAGTCCTCTTGACGCCTCTATCACTGCCTTTCCTGCCAAGGAAGAGTAGGATGACTGACCCCCAGGTTTTGACAAATGTCTTTTTTTTTTTTTTGCTATGCTTCAACAGTGGTGTCCCTGTGGAAGGCTGTGTGTGTCTGACTTTACAATAGAGAGTGTGATTGTCTGTACAGAGTGTCTGGAATCCCTTGGTCAAACATGTCTTGGAAAGTTGACTTGAACCCTTCCTCTGCTTTTTCTAGCTGTGGGACCTTGGTCAAATCACAGGTCTTCTTACAGTGTCCCAAGTGTACCACAAGGTGATTAATGTCTACTTCATGCTCTCTGGTGATGAGCATCAGAGAAGAGAGTGCATGAGGTCAGCATGTGTACGATGGCACAGTGCCTGGCATATTCTGAGAGTTCGGATGCTAGCAGATGTTACTACACTAATACTGAAGTTTTATCACCATTTGGCCCCTCCCTACCTCTTTTTGCCACTCTGTCCATTTTTGCCCTTCAGCTGTCCTGAGCCACCACTCTTTTGTCTTTCAAGATTGGTAGAGAGTCACCTTCTGAGAAAGTCCTAGAACTCTGTTTTCACCTCTGTCTGCAAACATGTCTTTCACTGCTACCCCAGTAACTGCAGTTAACTTCCTGGACACAGGCTGTGATGCCTGACTTGCCCATGCGTCTGTGATATCTACATCCCTACCAGGGCCTGGCAGGCTTCCAACAGATCCCTAATGTTTGATGATTAAGAGGGAGAGTGAGTGTTTGCTTTTGGGTATTGACTGTGTATGTGACTGGTTGAGTCCAACGCTTCATGTATATCAGTTATGTGTGACTGAGTCTTGTTTCCAGGTGTGTCAGATGGTGACTGAGTATGGGATTCTAGCTGACATTTTGTGTCTTTCTGAGACAGGTGCATGTCTGCATGGATCTTTCTGTGACAGTGCATCTGTGGTTTGTTTCTGTATTCCTGTGACAGATTCTGGGTAGCTATTTCTGGATAGTTTTAGTGACAGTGCTGTGCACACACCTGTGTGTGTGTGTGTTGTGTGTATGTGTGAGGCAAGTTTGTGACACTGCCTAAGTGACTCTGTCAACTAAGTATGTGGCCTTTGGAGCAATGCGTGTTTGTTTCTGAGCATCTATGTCTTCCTGTCACAGATTCTGGGTCTTATTTAGGGGACAGTACATTTTTCTGTGTCAGTGCATGTCTGATGGTGCTAATGTCTTTGTGACACGTTCTGTCAGTGCATCAGAGGACATTTCTTGTCATGGTCATGTGACTGTAGAACTGTGTGAGTCGAGTGCTTGTCTTTCTGGACTTGACTTTTTCTGGCAGCATGCCAACATTACAGTGGGTGTCTGCTGTATGTGTCTATGAATGTGTCTGACATGACTTGTGTACCTCTCACATGGAACCAGTGGTTCCCCTTTTGGGGGTTACATTCTGGGATCCCTAGTAGCTACTTGAAACACTGATAGCACCAAACTATGCTATGTTTTCTCCTATTTATACATACATATGATAGTTTATTTTAAAAATTGTCACAGTACAAAATTAACTAGTAATAAAACAATTATTTTGTAATAAAAGTTATGTGAATGTGTTTCCAACCCTGAAATACTGTAGGCATTATTTTCAGACTGCGGTGGACCAGGATAAAGGATAAGGAGCATGGGGACTACTGTATTTCTTTGTGTGTCTTGGGAGTACACATCTGCCTTCCTGGGATGTGAAGCCTCTCTTTTTTTCTGAAATTGTGCTCTTATCACCTTTCTAGCAGTCCCTGTTCTAGCTCTTTCAGTCCCTGTCCCTCTCATCCAGAAGCACACCTCCAGTGCCACCACTCTGGTTTGCCCCCAACCCGGGCATTCCAGAATCTAGACCTGTTGACTGGGCTCATGGCCAGGTCTAGCTAGGTCTGTTTAAGGTTAAGGACTGCAAAAAACACCCCATATAGGCTGCTGCTTCCTGGTGTGGGAACACTGCCTTTAACCAATGCATCCTCTGCCCTGGTGGTCAGGGTGATTACCCCTGGCAACTGCACTGGTTCTTCCAGGATCCTTGGCTTTCGGGGTAGAGGACATGGGTCACCTGGGGGGCGCTGGTCCTGAAACCATGTGGTCCTGGAGATGGCCACAGGCTTGGGTTCTTAAAAGCTGGGCCTGGTATCTCTGCGCTAATCTCAAAGCAGTGGCGGCAAACCAACTTCCTAGGAAAGGAGGTGGTGCAGTTATTTTTTTTTTAAGTTTATATATACCCATACACACATACTTAAAAAAAAAAATCTTCGCAACAACCAAAACAAATGCGGTTGCTGCAAAGGGATTCCCAGAACCAGTTTCCTCTTCGCGCGCGCCCCCTTCATTTGCATCCAGGCCCCGCCCGCGCAGAAGATCCGGGCATATATTTTCATAAAAGGGTACTTGAAACGTTGAGGGTGGTATGCAAATATGGATTGGTTCCGATTGGCTGGGGTACAGCAGGTGCCGCGTCCGGATTGATCAAAGCCTAGTGGGCGGGGCCGTCGCTGAGGCGACTCTCTCGGGAGGCGCGTGCCCCGGCTCAGTAGCGTTGGGGCTGGCGCACGCGGCGCATCTTAGTCTTGAGCCGCTTGAAGGCGCTTCTGGGCCACCAATTTCTTTTCCTTCCACCCTGGCGCCCCCCAGCCCTGCCTCTCCAACCTCGCTGCCCCGGGCATCCACGCCCTGCGGGCTTAGCGGGCTCAATCTGCGCAGCTCCTCCATGTTGACCAAACCTGTGCAGGGGCTCCTCGCGACCCCCACGCTGCCGCCAGGTGAGCGGTGCTCCCCTACCGCAAGGAGGCCGGGCGGACTGAAGTGGTGGTGGGAGGCTTAGGGGGAGGGGCGCGGTGGAGGGAGTCACGACTGGGCTTAGCACGCCGCCACCCTGACTTCCTCGCATCCCCTTGCGTAGGAGGCAAGGATCGGGAAGCTTTCGAGGCTGAGTACCGACTCGGCCCTGTCCTGGGTAAGGGGGGCTTTGGCACCGTCTTCGCAGGACATCGCGTTACGGACCGGCTCCAGGTACCCACCACGAGGGTCTTGGGGGAGGGTCAGGTGGGTGGTGTGGCGGGAGCGGAAGTCCTAGGGTTGAGATGCTAATTGACCCGGGAGCCAGTCTGCAGTTGTAGTAGGGTCATGAGGGCCACGCTTTGGGTAGCTGTGTACGCGCACGTGCACGCGCTGGTGCAATTAAATTTGTGAAGAGTAAGAGGGGATTTCTGAAAGTCCAGGGAGTGAGACTTGAGGAGCAGGGTCATGAGGACCCTAGACCCTGAGATCGGAGGATGTGTGTATGTGTAGGAAGGTGGCGACCCAGCGCTGAGATTTGGGGGATTTTGGAGTCAGGTATCCTGTATGGAGGCGTGAAGACCAGGATCCCGATATGGAGTTGGGATGTCCTGGTTGAGAAGCTCGAGGGCATGAGGTGTGAGGTTATTAAGAATTCAGCACCTGGGATGAGGGTCTGGATGCTTGAGAAGAGAGCCCAGGGCTAAGGATGGTTGTTGGGAGAGGTGAACTTGGGGCTCAGAATTGGAGGGCAGAGGCACCCAGCTCGTTACGGGTGGCAGCATGGTGAAGACCAGGACTAGGGCGAGGGTTAAGACTTGGGAGGGATCGGGGGAAGGGGTCCTCTGCTGGACCCCTTATCTCAGCCCTCTTCTCCAGGTGGCCATCAAAGTGATTCCCAGGAACCGTGTGCTGGGCTGGTTTCCTTTGGTGAGTATCTTCTGACCTGGCGACGCCATTTCTGACTACAGACTCACCCCCTTGCCTTTCTGTGACTCGTGTGACTCTTAGGGTCCTGTAACGGTGAGAAGAGCTCTCCTACCAACCCGTGTTTACTCCCCTGTGGTAGCATCCGCACCTCCTTGCGCTTCTGACTCACCCGAGTTTCCCTAGAGCCCAGGACCCTCCCACTCCAAGTCTCCTTTTCTTCCTCCCTCGAAACACTGCCTCAGGGGCTGCCTGCAGGGCATGCTGGTGGGGAAAGAGGGGCAGAGGTCATTGGTTGCCATAGTGATGGTGGCTGCTTCTCTACTACCGTTAAGAGCGCCAACGGACAACAGCGGGGTTGGGGAAGCTGGGGGTGCTGGGCGCCCCCTGGCGGGTTTTGTGGAGGTTGCTCAGGCCATGGAGCCCTGAGGGAGAAGTTGGCGCGCCTGCTCAGTAGCGAGATCGTCACCGTGAGAAAACCCATCTGTGGCTGTGCAGCTCATGGGACTGACCGGTAGAGGTCCTCACCTCGGCCTGGAGCCGGCTTTTGGCATCCCATGTTCCCGCGCAGGCCCTCCTCAGCCGGTGGGCTTTTGTGGCCCGTAACAGTTATGTTCCTTATTGAGTGCTGACTTATTGAGTTCCTTATTTTATGCTTCAACTTTGCTTCATCATAAAAGCGTGCTGTTTTCCAACTCCCACTAAGTAATTTTAACATAGTTCTAGGTGCTTGGTGACAGTGAAAAAAAATACCATATGGTAATAGTTTCTTTGTGCCAATTCCTGTATAAATGTATATTGAGAGCCTGTTTCCTACTAAGTAGTTTTCTAATTCCTTTCACTTATTTAACAAGTATGTATTGAAAAACTCCCATGTTACCAGTCACTACTCCATTGCTCCTGCTGTATCAGTGAACAAATTATTCCATGGTTGTGGGTTTTGGGTTTTTTTTT
>PVHY01014154.1:0-39282 GCA_004024945.1 Uropsilus gracilis
TAGATAGATAGATAGATAGATAGATAGATAGATAGATAGATAGATAGATAGATAGATAGATAGATAGATACCTTTTATTTATCTTTGGTGCAACATTACCTTATGACATTATATAGGTTTCATTTACACAGATATCTACCAGCATATACCACAATATGTTCATCACCATAAGTCTAATTTCCACCTGTATTTTGTATTTTTTTGTAAAAGAAGAAAAAGGGAAGGAAGAAGTTAACGTTACTAATATCTCGTGCTTGGCCTGACCCCGGGGCTCTGGCTCAGTGAGTGTGTTAGGTGGTCTTACAGAGGAACTTGCCCAAGAACAGAGTACATGGCCATCAATGCACCAAAGCCTGGGGGGCCTTGTGTGAAGGGTCCAAGATAGCCTTCAATTCAAGTGTCCATTAGGAGGACCCCAAATGTAGTTGTGCTCACAGCGGTCATTTGTCATGGCCAAAGGATGTGGAACAAATCAGCAAAGGGAAAAAGTTCATGGGGAAAAGACTAGGGAGAGCTGGGCACAAGCTTCCCAGAGCCTCTCCTAGGGGCCTCGGGACATGCTTGATCCCAAGCAGGTAGTGAGCACACATGCAAAGTGGTGTCCACCAAGGTGGTCACTAGGGGCTGTCACCTGAGCACATACTGAAAAACCCAGGCTGTCGGGAGGAAAGTTGATATGCAGCTACCCCAGGTTTTTGGCACAGTTAAGATGCAGAGTCACTCTCATCCCTGAGGGAGTGGTAGGAGCCCTCTGATTCAGGTTCCAGACCCCAGCTCTAGGACCAGCCTTGCCTGCAGGCTGCCTCAAGACTCAGTCTCAATCCTGTTCTAGTAACCCTTTCCTGCCCAGACAGCTCTGCTTTCAGTTCATGGCAACATATTAGATTTTCCAGATGCCAGTGTTTATTTATATTATTGAGTTTTAACTAACAGAGCTCATTTATATTATTGAGCCTTAATGAATTGAACCCAATAACCAACAAGTGGCCTGGAAATGATTACTTCAAAGAAAACATAAGTCAAAACAAATGAGATAATAATGCTGGTAAAGCGCATTAAAGTGGCATTTCTACCCAGAAGAGATTCTTTGTCAGTCATGTGATGAGGTAAAATTATTCTTTTTTTATCTCTTAACCAGCCTTTTAAAAATTTCCATGTTCCATGTTTAAAATTCCTTTTCTGGTGGGGAGCTTGATCAAAATCACTTCTCAGCCATTGGTCTTACTAGCTGTATCAGCCCTGGCTTTTCATGGTACCGTCACCCTGGAGAATGCTCCAGGCTGGCCACCTCCTCCCCAGAGTGTGTCCTTTTCCTTTGACACCATGCCTGGGCCTGGGTGACTCTGATTTGAATTATGGAGCGTGTTTGAGGAGGAGGCACAGTGTCTTTGGGACAGTAACACAGTGTTGAGTGCCATGCCCAGCTCTGGTGGAAGGAAATATCTTAAATGCTTTTTCTTCATCACAAGGTGGTTTTCTTGCTCAACTAATGATTCAAAAACAATTACCTGAGATTTTATTGTTGTTTTATATGTCTTTATCGTTATATACTTACCCTCAGGCCTACTGACACTGAGTGAACAGAGGAATGAACTATTGAACAAACAGACTAGTGAGATGGTCTGTAAGGTCTCGTGTGACTCTGACAGACCAGGAATATGGGGTCCGGTTATTGAATCAACTCAGGTTTAAATTCCCAGTAATTGACTTGCTTGCCTTCTCTGTTGTAGTATTTACTTTTCCAACAGCCTTGTACTATAATATGGGTAATAATGTGGCCAGCCTACACCTTCTCTGAAGTGCTGTGATTCATTCCTGCCTGTCTGATTTCTCCTTATTCCTGAAGGGAAAAAAAAGAAAGATGAGTTCCATCCCGTACCATTGTCAGCATTCACACCTCACATGTCTGTGTTACTGAATAACTGCTGTAATTCCATCACCCTTCCTGAACTTAAGTAGTCAGCCTTGCAATCTACCAAGCCAGTTCCACTTCTACAAATAAATAAAAAGGGTTAATATTCTATATATCTGAAAAGCTGGCTTGCTAAAAATACAGAGTAAAGGAACTCCATTAGAGGGGCTAGGCAGGAGTGTTTCTGGAACTTTCTGCATGTGCCCACAGCAACCCTAGGTGGAAGGAGCCTGCCCAGACCAGGCAGACTGCTGTGCCAGTTCTTCTGGATACTGAAAAAAGACATGACCTGTCTGTTCCAGCCTGGCTGTCTCTGGCTGTCTCCTGCCACAGTCACCTTCTTGCTGTGCTTAGCTGAGATACATGAGAACTTCTCAAGGGAGCTCAGCAGAGCTGAGGAGGGCATAAGGAAGACCAAACCTACAGCAGGAGCTCATAGAACATAAGTTCTTTGTCCCCACAGGTAGGAAGCCCCAGAGCTCAGTGCTAATAAGGGACACAGCCTGGAGCTCAGAAGTCTTCTGGGTATGGGGAGTGTCCTGACTAGTTAAAGAGGTAGTCTGGAAAGGCTGGGGTCTGACCATGGAGGGCAGTGCAGGTGTGTGATAGGGTTGGCTCTAGGGGATCCCTATGATTTGAAAGCTGGTGACCAGGTTTTAGGCTGTCGGCTCCAAACATGCTGGTCGTTTCCATCAGTCTCTAGCCCAGAGAGGAATCAGGGTACAGCTACATCTTAGGGAACAGGTGAGAGTCAAAAAGGACCTTAGTCCTGAACAGGGACCCCATATCCACATGTGGCTTCTACATTTAGGCTGATTGGGTTCCCCAAGCCACTGGATGTAGTAGGAACCAATCTTGCCCTGACAAGAGTTGCCCTAGCAGCAGGATCCAGGAGTTTGCACTCCTTTCTCCAAAGGCACCGAATACAGGTTCCCTGTAGGTTGGGACAGCCTGATTTGAGCCATTATAAACTGCTTTGAACTGGTCAGAACTGATTCAGTACAGTTTGCACAGGTCACAACTGGTTTGAGTCGGTTTAATCTGGTTTGAGCTGGTTTGACCAGAACCGATTTCAACTGGCTTAATCTCATCTGAACAGGTCAGAACCTGTTTGAACTGGTCAGAACCAGTCTTACCAATTTAATCTTGTTTGAACCAGTTTAATCTGGACAAAGCTGGTTTGTACCATTCAGACCCATTTAAGCCAGCTTGAACTGATCAGAACAAGTTTTGGTTGGTTTAATCTGGTTTGAACTGGTCAGAATCAGTTTGAACTGGTTTGATTCAACTTAGACTGTTTTGAACTGGTCAGCACTAGTTTAAGCTGACCAGAGCTTGCTTAATCCAGTCTGGACTGATTTGAGCTAGTTTTGAACTGGTCAGAATCAGTTTTAACTGGTCAGGATTGGTTTGGGTTGGTCAGAACAATTTTAATCTGGTTTCAACATGTTTAATCCAGTCACACAACCAGTTTGAACTGATCAGGATCAGTGTGAACTGATCTGAACTCATTTGAACCAGTTTAATCTGCAACCCCAACAGCAAAGAAAACAAAGCAAAAATAAACAAGATGAGTCTACATCAAACTTAACAGTTTTTAAACTTCCAAATAAACCATCACAAAAACAAAAAGGCAACCTAGACAATGTATAAAAGAAAAATTTCATGCCACACACCTCTACTCTCATCTGGCCATTCTCTCTGAATAGGCAGCCTCTTGAGGGCCTGGACTTGGCCTGGATGACCAGCCTATCGCAGGCTAATTCCTGCCCTCCTCTACCAAATGACTGTAGTTTCCTTCCTCAAACTTGTCCCAAACCCTGTGATTCAGGGTCCTCTCCTACTCCTGCCACAACCCAGAAGCTGGGAGGTCCCTTGGGCCATCTGGTCTCCTGTGGATTCAGATTAGGAGATAAGAGAAGTGGGCAATCATGTTTCCCTCTACAGCTCCCCCTACAGGACCTGCCACAACATGGAAGGAAAGGAAAGCCTGGGGACTATGTAGTCAGTTGTATTCCTTTGGTGGACCTGGAGCCCTCTGTGCCTCTGTGATTGGCTCCCTCTGGGTTGTGGGTCTATCAAAGGCAGAGTTTGAATCTCACATACCTCTGTACTCAGGACCCTGGGTCTAACAAGGTGGCCTGTAGAATTAAATGTCTATTAAAATGAAATGTGATTGAGGGACTGTAGGTGCTAGTAAAACTCTACCTTGTGGAGCAGAGCAGCTCTCTCCACCATCTAGAATCCCCCTGCTGGAGCATCCTCTTGAGTGCCAAGGTCTGTCCACCTAGGAAAAGCTAATGCCTCTGTTTTTTCATGACCTCTAGGTCAGGACCTGGATTCTCACTGTGGGCTACACAACTGCCTTTGGGGCCATGTTTGCAAAGACATGGAGGGTCCACGCTATCTTCAAAAATGTGAAAATGAAGAAAAAGGTAATCACTCCTTTTGTTTCAGAGTGTTTGCAGAGTTCACGAAATATATATTTATATTATATTCTTCTATGTGCCAGGTACAGGGGACTCAAACTAAACACAGTCTCCTGATCACAGTACATGAGAATCAGGGCTAGTTGGGGGAGGGGGGAGGTGCTGAGATTCAAGCATTTGGGACTGGCTTCAGGAAGTATCATCTAAGCTGAGACATGGAGCATGAGTAGGGGCTATCCAGTCAGAGATTGAGAATTGTGCAAGCCCTTTAGGGGGAACTGAGACCTTGAGAGGAGATGGGTGGATTCACAGAGCTGAAAGAGGCTCAGTGTGGCTGAAGCACAGGGTTTGTGGGGAAAAAGTGCAGGAGGGAAATGCAGGAGAAGGCAGAAACCATGTTAAGGAACTGAACATTAAGGCAGTGAGAAACCCTTGGAAGAGAGGAGTGACATAGGCAGGGATCCCACTGAATGTTTCCATTTTCAAAGTGACCCTTAGTGGACAGTCCTCAGCCAGTATGTGGGTGGAGAACATTTGCCTTCATTGTGACTGGACAACTGTCATATTGACCAAGCTTGACTCTTGCGATATACTCAGAGAGAAACTCTCTCCACCTCTGTTCTTTTTAACTCTGGTGATGCTATTCTTTTCCTCACTCCTGGATAACATTTCTGGTAAATCTAATGACTTCTAGGATCCTCTAGTCAATATGTGGAGTCCTTAATAATATTCAAAATCTCAAACTACATTCAAAGACATAGCTTCACCCTCCCCCACCTGCCCTGGAGAGGGGGTGAAGTTTGGCTCCTTCTCTCTGTTGCCAGCCTGAGTATTTTCTCCACCACTCCATTCTCAAGGCTTTCCAGTCCTGCAGAGTAGGAGTATGGAATGGTGGAAAGGGCAGGAAAGCCCTTACTTGCCAGGAGTTGGCATTGGGATTGCTGGGCCTAGACTCACACGGGGTACTTGTGTGGGCTTTCCAAAGCCCCCATCTCTGGAACTTTCTCTTCTCGAGTGCACTTGTTATGGCTGAATCACTGTACTGACTGGATAATTCCTCCAGCCCTGAGCATCTGGCAATGCCTCCACTCCTGGGCTCACTGCTCCCTACCTTCTTCTGGATGGGCCATGCCAGCCCTCCCCACAGTATACAGGAAGCTCATGCATCCTTCAAATTTGAGACTCGCAGGTTGATCCCTGTGCAGCCTTCTGCTTTTGTTCTTCCCCTGGAGCAGTGGCCAGTGTGTCATCCCCTTGTCAGTTTCCCAGGTAGAAGTCAGACATCAGTATATGGGTACCTCTACAGGGAACCCTGTCAACGATCAGGTCATTTGGGTGTTCCCCTTGAGATCAGGTGGGAGCCATCCCTGCTCCCATTCTCTCACCTGGAGGAGGGGTGTCATTGCATCATCCAAAACTCCCCATACTGATCCTAACTCCCCACCGCCCTCATCCCTATCCCAGCACATACTTTCTAAACCCCCCTTCCATGCAGAGGTCATCTATTCACAGATATCTCTGCAGATCTGCATGGTGGTGTCTCCCCATTATGGAACTTGCCTATAGTCCCAATTCTCACCCTAACTTGCGTTGGCTCTCCAGTTACCTGGGTGATAGGCCTGATCCCTGTAGCAGGTAGCTGTCATGCCTGGGATAGAGAGTCCAGTGGCAAAAGCAGAAAAATCAACTTCTACTTCCAGCTTCGTCACTGCCTGCCTTGCCCTTTCACCAAATCTCTTCATCTTTCAGGATCTCTGTTTTCTTATCTGTAAAATGGGGACATACTGCAATGACATTGTCTCCTGGGCTGTGATACTCTCTCTCCTACCTAGTGTCCAGTAGCTCATCTCACTGGTCACCCTACACCAGCTGCCCCTTCTCTACCAGAGCTGCTTTGGGAATTACCTTCAGGTGGCCTTCTCCATCTCCCGCTCCCCTCCAGACCACTTGGGGAGAACCACAGACTGCATTTGGGAGAAAAGAACCCTCTCTCCCATCTGCTGCTGTACTCACCTGACGGCCCCTCCCTGACTGGGCTTAGCAGCACATGTGACAGTTCCTTCCTGACTGTGAGATGGGACACCTGGGACACCCATCTCTCTGCTGCACTGCCCATTACAGTCAAATGGAGCTTCAGAAAGCCACAAGCAGTAGCCAGGCCGGCTGACACTTCTCTAGGCTAGAACTGAGTCTTGGGAATTGGTTGACTTTGCCAGGTGCTGTCTGAGAATGGCCAGGGTGGAAAGAACCTCTGGTCTAGATCCGGGCTACTCAAAGTGAAGCAGATCAGCAGCTACCTGGACATCCCCCAGAGCTTGTTGGAAATGCAGATTCTCAGGTCCCAGCCCAGCCCTAATGAGTCAGTCCTGGGTGGAGCCCAGAAAGGGGTGTATTCACCAGCCCTCCCTGGAATACAAATGCAAGCCAGTTTGACATGCACCTATGACTTCTGGGCCCTCCCCCTGCTCTGAGGTGCTGGCTGAAGAGATGCTCTACCTTTTATGACAATAACATGGTAGCTCTGAAGACTCACAGTGCTGAACCCTTTGTGTCAATATGTGAATCATTCAAATCCTTACCTGTGATAAAAAGAGCCTTTCCTTCCACAAGATTGCTCATAATGTCTGACTGTACCAGACAGAACATGTCAGGGAGGCCAAGGGTACAGTTGTCTGAAAGCTCATGGGAAGCAGGGGCTGGGATGTAATTGTACCCCCTGCACCTCCTGATCTGAGGAGGGTAGGGGGCTCCCTCCAGTTCTGGGAGTCAGGACAGTGGTGGGCCCAGGCATCCAGAGAAGGCTTCTAGGGATGCTCCCAGCCTCTCAATATAAGATTCGGTTAGCAGTTCTATCTGTTGTGAAGATGATTAAGGCCAGATGAGCACTTCATTCTGGGGTGAGAGACATTTTGCTCTGGGATTTCTAGTTATTCCAGGAGCAGGTTCGTGATGCTGCAGCTGAGTGTCATTTATCAACAAATCAAACCAGGTTAAAGGTGTGGAAGGAGAATGTTTGCTTTCCACCGATCAAAAAAAAAAAAAAAAAAAAATGCAAGCCCGGGACCGAAATTGTTTTGTTGAAAGAAATGTGGTAGCTGCAGGTCAAAACTGGGATTGAATTCTCCAGGATTCCAACCTTTCATTTAACCAAGCTTGGCTTTTACTGTTATTTACTTGGGTTTGAGGTTCAGTGTTTTGTTTTCCTTTGAGTGGCCCTCCTTAATGTCTTTTACAGACACATATGCTAGAGTTACAGACATTTTTCAATGTAATCATACATGTTTCTTTCAATATGATCCTTTTATCCTTTTCTGTCTTCTTTGGCTACTACCTCCTCTCCCACCTTTCCCAGACTCACATATATTTCACCCAGTATATGGCCATGGTTTTAAGATACATTAAAGGTCTGAGCATTTACTTTACCAGTAAAAAAAAATATTAAGACATTAAAGGAAGTTTTGACAGCTGGTGATGATTCCAAATACCAAATTTTTGTAGCATGTTTCAGTTTTTTTTCTAAAGACAAGTCATGAAATCTTGAGAAACCTTGTGAGAGTCTTTATTCTGCTGGAGTCCAATTGAACCCATGAAATGAGTGCTGTCACTGAGAGATGAGATCATCTGCTCTGGGGGGAGAGGAGGGGGAAATGTGATTTTGGGAGACCATGAAAGTTCACTGAAAATATGACTTGGTACTGCTCAGACAATAAGGTGGGGACACCCCCTCAGACCTGAGTCTGAGGAAGATGCAGTGTCAAGAGAGGGTGTTTGCAGCCTTGCTGAAGAATCAATCATCTGAGTGATGGAGCTACTGAAGGCAGGGCTTTGCATCACACAACTTTAGGAGGCACCACCCCCCTCGCTGTAATTCCCCCCTGGAATGGTATCTCCCGAACTAGGGAATGAATAAGTTCTAGTAGAAGATCAGTCTGAATCAGTCAAAATACATGATTTTTTAAAAAGAAATGAAGAAATATTCTTTTCTGTAAACTAGGAATCAATTGATCATTTTTTGTAAAAAGTTGGATAGTGGATCTCTTAAGCTTTGCAGAGTATACAGTCTCTGTTGGTGAACCACTCAACTGTGCTCTTGCAGAACAAAAGCAATCATATAGTATACATAAATGAATGGGTATGTCTATGTTCAACAAAGTTTTGTTTAAAAAAACAAATGGTGGGTCAAACATGTAGTTTGCTGATCCTTGTTCTGAACAATGGAAATGATATTTGATAATAGCAATTGATATCTGTTGACTAGTTATGCTAAGCCAGATCTGATCATCTAATGTGATTTATGTGGTTATCATCCTCATCTAATAGATGAGGAAATTGCCTCAAAGGAACTAGGCAATCACCCAAGGTCACAGAGTGGGTTGTTAGATTCAAACTCTGAGCTTATTCCTGGTTGCTTAGGCATTCCTGAGTGCCTTCACTTCCACTTCTCACCATGTGCAAATGAAGCACTACTAACCTCCTAGTCTCAGAGAGAACTGAATATCATGGCATCAATGTACACTGACATAAATAGAGAAATTTATGCAGCTTTTGAAGAAGGATTCTTTGGTACTTAGATCAGTGCTGTTTCACAAATTTGAATTTTTATATATTGTTTAAAACATTATTTGAATCATCTCTCCTTGACCTTGTACTGTATATAGGCATGTGGCATTTGTTTAATTATCCACTATCAACCTCCCTCACTATCATCCATGGACCAAATAAAAAGGCTATGTATGTTTTAGTCACTGATGTATCCCTAGTGCCTAGAAAAAAATGTGACCAGAATAGGCATTCAATAAATGTTTCTGCAATTAATAAATAATGATTTAAAACTACGTACCCTAATTACTTTTCATCACAAATACAGGTAAAGTGCCAGACTTTGGAAATGGAGCAAAAGAAAATCATGTCTTCCTCTGATTCTTATAATCTTCCTGCCATGAATCCACTTACATGATGGATGATTAGTCCTAGATCTAGGGGAGCTGGGATGCAGTATCACACATTACCCTAGGTGTCACTGTA
The DNA here is from genome assembly GCA_004024945.1 of Uropsilus gracilis. NCBI lineage: Eukaryota > Metazoa > Chordata > Mammalia > Eulipotyphla > Talpidae > Uropsilus > Uropsilus gracilis. The sequence continues at coordinate 9,367 of PVHY01014154.1, forward strand.
CTACATATAAATAAAGAATCCTTCATTGTCAAAACTCAAGGGACAGTAGCCATAAGCTACTATTTACTGTGCTTCTCTGTATCAGACTCTACTACATGCTTTTCAAATGTTAACTCATTTTATGCTTAACTCACTCTGCAACTTAGGGCTCACTGGCCCTACTTTTATTTATTTATTTATTTATTTATTTATTTATTTATTTATTTATTTATTTATTTATTTATTTATTTAGGAGACTAGGTCTTGCCATTTTGGCCCATGGAACTGTAGGCTCACATTGCCTGGGGTACCACAGACTCAAGTGATCCCCAGCCTCAGCTTCCCAGGTAGCTGGGATTACAAACACACACCACCATGCCCAGCTACTTTTTGGTACCAGGTCTCACTATGTTGCCCCAGGTAGGACTCGAACCACGATTCCCAGACCCCACCGCTTCATAGACTGGAGCTTACAGGCACACGCCACCATGCCCAGCTGGCCCCACTTTTAGAAGATGAAATAAGCCTAGCACAAGACCACATTTGACAAGAGCTGGGATGAAATGAGGTCTTCCATGGCTAAAATAAGCTATCTTTCTCTTGCACCATACATTAGCCTCCCTCTCCCCTCCTCCCCTACTACCACCACTTCTTGCCATTTTACAAAGGAGAAATGCACAGTGAGAAAGAAAGTATTATTTTCACAGGGTCACATGAGTAGCAAGGGATGGTACCAGAAATTTAATCCAGGTCCACAAAATGCAAAATCCTGCTCTCCACTACCCCATATTATCTCAGAATTCATGCTTCAGCCTTAAAATTGGAAGGGTTTTATCACATCTGCCAGAGGAAATATCCAGTGCTCATCTTGTAGGATCAGCCATACCACATGGGTGCCCATTCAGGCAGCAGCGGGAGAGAACCTGCATCTACTCAGAAAGGAGGGCTGCAACGGTGGCAGGTGACTCGCTGTGGCCCACCGTGTTTCCCAGTCTTTTCCATTCAGTGTGCCACCTCTCACCAACAGACTGAGCATTCCCAACAGACCCAAGGTTTTGTGTGCTGGTGCATAGGTGTTCCATACTCCTGTTCCTTAGACGCTCTCAGGAAGAGTTCAGGAAAAAGGGTACTGTTGAACAAGTTAAGGTTCCTGCCCCTTGAAACTGGACAACAGGAAGAATGGAAGACCTTTTGTCTCTGTCTGTAACAGAGGAGGGGACCAGAGGAGCTACCACTTATTGATGGAGGAAGGTTATACAAGGGTAGGGACTGAGGCAGTTTGTGGCATCTGCAGCTTCACAGCCACCCAAGTACTCACTACTTAGTCACTACTTATCCTAGGGAGGATAGGGCCTCCTCCCTGCTCACCAGGACAAGTGCCAGAGCTCCTAGATGGCCTCCTACTGTGGGCTCAAGCCTTGCAAGCTCTGTCAGTGTTGTAGAGAGTACCCCATCATTCTGATGCTAAAAGATGCTTAAGCATCCAGCGGCTTAAGCATCCACTGCCCCTCCCAATAGGCTCTATTACATGGGAGTAGGCCTCCCCTCCAGCTACCCATCTTCATTTACTTCCAATCTGCCCCAACAGACCCACCCATGCAAAACCACTTACAGAAAGGAAAGAATATTTTATCGAAGAAAAAAGGTAGCACCTACAAAGACCTAGAAGGTGAAAATCAGAATGCCAGCAGAGACTAGGGCATGGTTAAAGCATCAACATGGTATATATGTGTGTGTGGAAAGTGGTCAGCCTAGCTCATAAAAGATCTTTAATGCCAAGCAGAGCTTGTCTGAATTTTTCCTGTGAGTGGTGAGGATTCTCAGGAGACACTTAAGCCTGTGGTGACATGATGTCGTCACTCCCCTGATCTCGTTCCTAGTTCCTCAGGTTGCTGATGTTCTATTCTCTCCCCCTGTGACCTCCAAAGCTCTCCTGGTGTCCAGCAACAAATCTGGCTTCTCCTCCCTGCCCTTGTGGCTTCTAGAGGGCAGAGCCCTCTTGTCTCCTGCCCAGCACCAGGCCTGGCACCTCGTGAGTGCCTGGGCAGGTTTTCCTAGTTCCTTATCCATCATCCAGTGCTTATCGAGCACTCTTCTCTGCCAGGCCTCAGATGGCAAGAACACAGTGATAAGCCAAAACCAAGTCACAAGGAGCTTGCAATTCAGTGGGGAGGACAGACATGAATCAAATGATCACACTTATAAATGTGAAGTTGCAACTCTCTGTCATAAGGGCCTCCAAAGGAGATGAATGTGGCCATAAATTCCAATGAAATGTTCTCCTGCCTTGCAGCAGAGGTGGAAGGAAGATATGTTTCCTCAGGGGGTGTGGGGACTGTCAGGTGAGGAAGGAGTGCCTGACTGGGCAGGTGGAACCCCCTGGGAAGCGTAAATTGAGCCCTGAGCAAGAAACAGTGACCTTGAACTTGCTCAGCAGCACCACATTTTCCTGGGCCCTTCCTAAGAGTTCCTCATTCATTCCCCCACACAATCCAAGGTCTGAGAGCTGGCTGTGCACAGGCCCCAGGACACCTGGAAGACTGGTTGGCCCTTGCCTCCCTACTGACTAGAATACGGTTACAGCAGACACCTGTGCAGGGCACACCCAGGATTTCAGAGAAGAGGCCTGGGCTCAACCTTGAGTTCAGATGACAGAAGGAAGGTGGGGAGATCTTCCAAGGGTCAGGCTGAGCATAGGCAAATGCTGGGGAGCTCAAACTCCCCAGTGGGCATCAAATGGAAGAGCCTCCTCCAGTCTGTCCCCTAATTCTGAAGCTCTTTGGATTGTTCCTCCAGCTTCTCCAGGCTGGCAGCAGTGCTGATTCCACAGTGAGTGAGGGTTAAGCCAGGCTTCTTCACAGCATCCTCAAGGGCATACTGGTTTACTGGATGCTTCTAGAACATCTCTGAAAGGACTTTGCCAGTCCCCTGTCCACCCCTCCATCCCCACGCCATCAAGGACCATTGGTGGGTTTGATCTCTTTGGCAGTCACTTAGAACCATGTTCTCTTATTCTTTACACCATTCAGCCAGAGAGGCTGAGTTTGAGTTTGAGTTTCTATTTCTTCTTTAAAAAATGACTTCCGTCGTTAAAAGCCAAGCTTGGTGATATTTCTTAAGCTTCTGTCTTGATTTTATTTCTCTCTCTGCAGTCTTTTCCAGAACGACTTCATCACATTAGCTTTCGTTTCATGGGGACAGGGAGACATATTGATGTGCAGCAAGTGAAATACAGGTTCACGGTGACTCTGCCCACGTTTGTCCCCAGATCAGCCCCTGTCAAGCGGAATAGAGCAGGGTGGGGATTTCACAGGGTAATAATGTTTCCCTGGGCTGCAAAGAAGGATGGAAGTTGCATTTCTTCTTTTTATATTCCTTCATCTCAATTCACCCTATCAAACTTAAGTGTTTATTGCATGCCATACCCCACTAGATACTGGGACTACCAAATAATTTAAAAAGGCTTCCTTTCTGTCTGGGGCTCACCTGTATATTAAGGAAAGCAGATGTATATACAACTTCATATAGTATCTGGTCAGTGCTGTAAATGTTTGAGGGTGTGGATGCTAGAGAAAGGAGGAATTTGGTTCAAAGCTGGCCTTCACTTCTTAGTAGTTTTACATTGAACAGGTCATGTAGGCCCCTCTCAAGCCTCATTTTCTTCATCCATAAAATGGGACTGATAATAATACTTGCTTTTTAATGATATAGATCATATATAATATGATATTTTTTATAGTACATCTGTGAAATAGTCAACCTAGAGGCAGACAGAGTATGAGTTCATCAAATGTTAGCTTTTCTTTTCCTTGTGGTTATTGCTTGTACCATTCCTGAGGACTATGTGAAAAAAGTCTGAGGGATGGATGAACCAGTTCCACTATGGGAATCTGAGAGGACATCATGGAGGAGGTAACAGTAGAACTGGGTCTTTAAGAATTATTAGAGGAGTTTGCCAGACAAAAAGAATAGTGTTTCAGACAAAAGAAGTAGCACTCATAAAAGCTTGCAGAAGGGAGTGGAGGATGAATGATTTTTGGTAACTCCTAGAAAGATCAGAGACTAGGAGTTATCAAACAACTGAACTATGTGCACATCTGTGTTTGGGGCCAAGCACGTGAGAGGCCTTGAATGCCAAGTAAAGGAACTTAGTTGGATTTATCCAGTGGGTCATGGGGTGTCTCTTGAGATTCTCAATCTGGTGGTGACACAGTTCAGTCGCCTGACCCCTCGCCTGCTGCCTGGGAAGCTTTCGTTCAGGCATGCTCCGTTTGCTCTACTCTCCCTGCAGATCATCAAGGACCAGAAGCTGCTTGTGATCGTCGGGGGCATGCTGCTGATTGACCTATGCATCCTGATTTGCTGGCAGGCTGTGGACCCCCTGAGAAGGACGGTGGAGAGATACAGCATGGAGGTAAGCAGGCTGCTGCCAGACCAGGATGGGAAGGCAATGTGTCTCCCTGCTGCCCAAGGTGCACTTCTTCAAAAGAAAACCTGGTAGTTACAGGAAAATCAGCAAAACTCCACATGGGTCCACCTTTCCATCAATTGCATTTCCTTCCATTTGATATGTTTCAGAACTGTCAAATAGAAGATCTTCACTTTTGGGAGAAAAAAAATGGGGAAAGATTTGTCTCCATAGAATAATACATGCATCTATGCAAAATTAAGGGAATGTTGGCTATTTAAGTGTATATTCTCTACACGTAGCAGAGATTCTATATGATTCATCTGTTGATGAATATATGATTCATCTGTTGGGGAATCATGTTGCATTTTTAATCTCCCCTATAAGTGAGTTCCCAAAGAAATGCTGTTAGGAAATAGGCATTCTGATAGCTCCTCCTAGTAAATAATGATTTTCAAAATAATAAGCAATAGATTTCTTTTCCTACATTTGTTATCAGAAATTTGTCATTAAGATAATCTTGCATAGAAGTGCTGTCAAATATAGCTTGTGATTGTCTTGCCTTTGACCTTCTCCTGGTCTCACACTGGTTTCCCTAGTATGCTCCAGATTTGGGAAGTACAAAACCCTTTGGAAGTTGTAGTCTTGTGATTCTCTTAGAGCAGTGAAATACACCTGTATCAGAGACAACCACGCTGAGCATGCGAGTTGGCACAGTACAATGTAGCTTCTATATAGGGAAGCAAATTCTCTTTAGAAACTAGAGTTTTCCCCAGTCTTCTTGTTGCATTATTAAGGAAATCTTTTTTGAGGGATTTACTGTGAATTCTTAAACTAAAGTGTAAATCGTCATTAGATGCATTGGGAACAGAGATCTTTTATCCTTTTGGACAAGGTTTTCTAGCAAATAAGATGCCCAACCTCATTTGTCTGGAGACAGAGGGTTTACTCAGGTCAGGAAGAAGTTATACAACTGGAGCGGTAGCAGAAAATGCCATTTTGTAGGGTGTGGATTTAGGAGAAAGATTTAGGGCTGTAAGTCTCCATCTCACTGCCTGATGCATCCATGCTGGGAAGAAGCAAAATTTCAGAAGTGCACAACTGAAACTGGCACAGAGGGTGGACCCGACGCTGTCATGTTCATGGGTCACAGGAGCAGAATCAACTGAGGTCACTCAGGCAGACAGGCTGTTCCAGAGGGAGGTGGTATCTATTCTCTATTCATGGCGCACCACTAGTAATGAAGCAGTCCTGCACCCCACTCTGTCCTGGGGAATTCCCCACCCACCCCACCAGCAGGATTTAAGAATCCAGAGTGTCAACACTAAGAAGAGCTGTTACTGATTAACTGGGTCCCCTGGCTGGGGAGAGCCTGGGTTGCAGATAATCACAAGCAGTATTGCTAATAATAGTAATGATGATGATGATGATGACGATGATGATAGCTCTGTGCATTAACTCATTTAGTCCTCAGTCACTAATAACTCTGTGGAACAGGTGTTATTTTTAATTCCATGCTAGGTATGAGGAAACAGAACCCTGAAGGGGTAATATAATTCACCCATGATTACCTGGCAGGTTGTGGTAACGCTAACAGCTAGCAGTACTCACCCAAGGTCCTTCCCTACCTTTCAGCACTAGGACAGCACTTTACAGTTTTGGGGAGTTTTCACCATTGATCATTGGCCACAGATCTGTAAAGAGGAAGTGCAGGAAAGCATTTTCACATTCTAGAGATGACTAAACTTGAAATCCTGGCAGAAGGAGGGCCCAGGATCCCAGGGAGAGGAAAGGTGAGTCAGGCAGAGCCCACAGGAAGAGCTGGAACTGAGGCAGGTGCACACCAACGAGGCTGAGTTGGCTTGGGGCTGAGCCCAAGGGGCCACTGCCTCCACTCAAGGTTAAGAAAGTGGTACAAGGGGTCCCTAAGGCTGCACTGTGGCAGAGATTGTAGAACTGGAGCAGCCTGAGTCCACCCACTCCAGAAATGGATCCAGGAAGTATGTCCCTCTGGACCATCTAAAGGAAATCAACCTTCTGAAATCCTATTAGTTGAAGTGACAGTTTGCGACAGCCGATCTTACTCTCTTCCTTCCTTTCTGTAATAAATGCTGCTCCTGATGGCACTGTGCATGGAACCTTAGCCCCTCCAAGATATCCCAGGGCAATGAGTCTCCAGCTGAAGAGGGGTGGGCGTTTCTGTGTGAGTTCCTCTCAGTGTTGATGAGGAAACAGAGTCAGGGACTGGGGAGGGTGTTCCCCAGGGCTATGCAAGCTTTCCAATGAAGAGACTTGGCAAGAACCAGCTCCCTGGCTTCAGGCCCAGATACTCTATCTCTGTGTTTCCCTCCAGGTATCTACTGAAATTTCGCTCTGAACCTTTTCTGGCCTGCTCCTCTTTTACTCCTCTTATTTTAGGGTTGCCCTGTGGCAGTTGCCATGGTAGCATGCCTTTGGATTTGTCAGTTCATTGTCCGCTTTCTACCAAACAGCATCAGGCTATCAGTTGATGATTCTCAGACCATCCTCTGTCAGACTTTGCCTGATGGTTGAACAGTGTTCCAGGGATGAGGTATCCTGAATTCTCCTTCCAGGACCTGTGTTTCCCAGAACCCCCCCAGTGACAAAGAAAGATCAAAAATCTCTGGATTCTCTCCCCCCTGCCTTCCCTACCTCCATGCCTGTGGTTGTTCTGGATGTGGTTGTTCTGGATGCCTTAGGATTCCAGTCACAGGTCTTGCCCTTTGTCATTCTTGCAAACCTTTACCTAACATGCTGTTTCCCAGCCCCGCGCTCCTTTCTAGAACCCTCTCTGCCGAGTAAATGGCTTGACCTTTAGTAGCAGACCCTATGTTACCTCTCTGGGAACATGTCCCTGAGTTACCTGGCTCCACCATCTAAGCCCTTCTCTTCCCCTTCCTACTGCAATGTCCTGAATGTCCCACTGTGGGATGATTAGTGCATGCCTTACCTGAGCTGAGTAGGTTCCTGCCATCCATACCTGTTGGACAATCAGTCTCCCTTCAGGCAGGGCTGCCTCTGTACCATCTCCTACACTGTCCAATGCAGCACCCCCACAAGTGCCTTCTACTGGGGAGACAGAGGTGAGCACTGCCACCTTGGCCCTTGATCTCATGGGAATGGGAGGACAAGACAGTAAATATGCAAATTTGCATGATTCCTTTAGATCTCATAGATTCTGCAGTTAGGAGCAAATAAAGAGGGATGTAGGGGCTCAAGAATAATGGGAGGGACCCACTGAGAAGGTTGTACCAGTGAGAGTGCGTGCAGGTGTCAAGGAATGAAAATTCTATTCTGGACCCTACTGGAGGCATTGCAGTGCCTCATCCTTATTATCCTTATGCGATTAATTTGCGTAACACTGATCATGAACCAGGTACTGTTATGAATATATAATCTGTATCATTTTAAATTTTTGTACTTCTTTGAGCAGTTTTTGGTTTACAGAAAATGTAATCGCATTCCCGTGTCCCACACTCAACAGTTTCCCCAGCAGTTATTAACATCTTGCATTGTCAATAATGAAGTGAGTCAGAATTGCCATGATCATTGTGTGATAACTGGATCATTGATAGATTATATGGTACAGCCTCTAGTTTACATTAGAGTTAACTCTTTGTATTGTACCTTCTATAGATTTGACCAAATTAATGGCACCTTACAGAACATCTTCACTGTCTTAACTGTCCTCTCTGCTTCATTAAGCTCTGGCAACTGCTGATCTTACTTTCTCACAACTTTGGATCTTCCAAAATGTCACAGACAGAATCAATCCCACTGTATATGTAGCCTTTTCAGACCTGCCTCTTTCACATAGCATTATGCGTTTAAGCTTCTCACGTCTCTCATGGTTTGATAGTTCATTTCTTCTTATCACTAAATAATATCCTATTGTATGACTGTAGCACAATATCCATTAAGCAGCCTCTTGATTACTTTTAAATTTTGATAGTTATGAGAAAAGCTGTTATCAATGCTTGGTGTGTGTTGATTTTTTATTTTGTGGTTTTGTGGGTGGAGGATTGTGGTAGATTTTTATGTGGACATCCATTTTCAACTTATCTGGATAAATATCTAAAAAGAATTGCTGGATCATATGTTAAAACTATATAGTTCAGCTTTATAAGAAACTGCCAGTTGCCTTGCATAGCAACTACCATTTTGCATTCCCATCAGCAGTGAATAAGAATTGCTATCGCTTCACATCCTGGCCAGCATTTGGGGTTGTCAGTATTTGGGATTTTAGCCATTCTAACAGACTGTAGTCATACCACATTCTTGTTTTAACTTACAATTCCTAATACATGACTTGGAGCATCTTTTCATTTTCCTTTCATTTTCTTTGTCATATGTGCCTTCTTTGGTAAGGTATCTATTCAGACATTTTGCCCACTTTGTAATTGGAGTGTTTGCCTTCTTATTGTTAAGCTTTAAGAGTTCTTTCTGTATTTCAGATGCAAATCCTTATCAGATATGTGCTTTGCAAATCTTTTCTCTCAATCTGTATCTTGTCCTTTTTTTTTAAACACTGTCTTTTACAGAACAGAAATTTTTTTTATTTAAATGAAGTCCAACTTATCAATTGTTTCTTTCATGGATCATACATTTAATGTTATATCTAAAAGCTCATTGCCACAGCCAAGGTCACCTAAATTTCTCCTGTTATCATTTAGAAGTTTTATAACTTTGCATTGTACATTTAGGTCTATCGTTCATTTTGAGTTAATTTTTGTGAAAGGTACAAGGTCAATATCTAGATTTCCTTTTCTGTGTGTGAATGTCTACTTGTTCCAGCATCAGCCAAAAAGACTCTTTTCTCCATTGGGCTGCTTTTGTGCCTTTGTCATAGATTAGTTGAACATGTTTATGTGAATCTATTTCTGGACTCTGTTCTGTTAATCTATTTTATCTGTTTTACTGCCAATATCATATTGTCTTGATTACTATAGTTTTACAGTGAATCTTGAAATAAATAGTGTCAGTTCTTTTAATTTTGTTCTTCCTCAATATTATGTTGTATATTCTGGGTCTTCTGCCTTCCCATATAAATTTTAGAATCATTTTGCTAATGTCCACAAGGCAACCTGCTAGGATTCGACTAGGATTGCATTGTGTCTATAAACAGTGTCGAAAAGAACTGATACTTGTTAGTATTGAGTCTTCCTACCATGACCATGGACCATCTCCCCATTTATTTAAATCTTCTTTGAGTTCTTGCATCAGAGGTTTGTAGATTTCCTAATAGAGGTCTTACACATATTTTATTTGATTCTTTGGGATTTTTCTATATAGACAATCATGTCATCTGCAAGCAGACAACTTTAATTTCTTCCTTCTGGTCTGGGTATCTTTATTTTTTCCTTCCCTGCCTTATTTTTGCTAGGACTTCTAGTATGATTTGAATGGGATTGGTGAAAGGGGCCATCTTTGACTTTTTCTCAAACTTAGAGCAAAAGCATCTAGTTTCTCACCATTAAGCATGATGTCAGTGCATCTGTTTTTTTCTTTTTACTTACAAAGTTAAATATGTACATGTGAAATAGCTCTCCTAGCCAAAGTCAAGGATATCTTTGGGGAGATGACAGGAAGGACAGATGATGACACAGGCAGGGCCCAGGTCATCAGGGACCTTGTATGCTAAACAAAGGCATTTAAACTTGAAAATTGAAGATATATAATCAGAAGAGTAATGTGATCAGATTTGTGCTGACTACAGGGTGAGAACAGATGGAGGGGTGAAGTCAGAAATCCAGAGATGGCTCAGGGATTGTTCTTTTAGTGGTCCAGGCAGGAGTTGATGGTGACCCAAAGCAAGGCAGCTGCGATAGGAACAGAGAGAAGCTGGGGGATTTGAGAGCTGTCAGGAAGCAGATATGGCAAGAATTGGTGCTTGATTGACTCTTAGGTATGGTAACAGGCAGGCAGGAAGGGCAATGCTCAGAGTTCTGACTGGCTGATGGATGCCAGACTGCTCCATAGAGACGAGATACAGAGTAGGCATGGGAGGAGACCTGAGGTGTCCAGTTTGGGTCAGAAGGGCTCAGAAGCCTAGATACAGGGTGCAGGAGCATAAGGAGGTAGCTTATATAGATAGAGCCTTGGAGAAAGAGCTCTTAGTACATTGAGGATGGAAGTCATAGGAGTGATGTAGTTCCCCAGAGAGTGGGCACAGTAAGAAATGGCAATGTTTTGACTGACTGAAGCCCTAGGCACCACTGCATGGTGAAGGAAACAGAAGGAAAAACCAGGGAAGGAGATTTTGAAATGGCCAGGAAGGTAACGATAGCCAGGAGAATTGTCCACAGCATGGGGATTAGAAGAAGGAAGAGATCTGAGGCGCCCCAGACCCAAGCCTCACAGGTTACCCCATGACTTGGCCCAGGCTCATGCTCCTGCATTGCATCTTAGCCCTACCTTCCTCTGCTTTGCAAAATCTGGTGGAAAGATCTGTATTTCCACATTTCAGATATAGCAGGTGTGAATAAACCTGCCAAGAATGTTAAAAAGATTTTTAAAATATGTATATTCTTCGGGGGCGGGGCAAGAGATGGAAAAATTCTCAGTTTTGGGATACCTGCTCTACTAGAGGACATGGGGAGGAGGTACCATTCATATGGGTTTGACATTGAGGGAGAGGCATGGACTCAAGGTGGAAACTTGAGTGCCATTAGCAAACTGACCACAATAAAAGCCTGGGCTGAGAGCACCAGAGAAGGCTTATTGTAAGAGAAGAGAAGAGAACAATGGACAGTCTCTCTACATCACTCCAGTGTTTTGGAGATCAGGATAGTAGGAGGAAAACAGCACAGGAGACCTAGGAGAAACCACAGAGATAAAAAGAAAATCAAATGAGTTTGGTGTCTAGGAAACCAACTGAAGAAAGGACTGTAGGGAGGAAGTTTTTATCAAGTATGTCGAATGCTACTTTTAGATCAAGTAAGATGAAGAATAAGAATTGACAGTGTGTGTATATATATATATGAGCTCTCTCTTATATGCACCTATACACATATGCACACACACACACACACACACACATGCACACACAGGATTTCTTTTTCTTTTCTTTTCTTTTTTTTTTTTTTTTTTGAGACTAGGTCTTGCTATTTTTCCCGGGCAACCCCAGGCTCACATTGTCCGGGGTACCATGGACTCAGGTGATCCCCAGCCTTGGTTTCCCAGGTAGCTGGGATTACAGGTGCACACCACCACACCCAGTTATTTTTTGAGACTAGGTCTCACTATGTTGCCCCGGGCAGGTCTCGAACCCGCGGACTCAAGAGATTTCCAGTCTCAGCCTCACTCCATAGGCTGTAATTAAAGGCACGTGCCACCTTGCCCAACCTCTTTTTCTTTCAAAGACAATAATTTGAGATGATTTTCCTCAAAGTAAAGCTAGTTCCTACAAATAGCATGAAGAATGTGAATAAAGTGCAAGAGTTGTTTTTGTTTTTCCAAGCCTTCTTTCTATACCAGGCTACCTCCACCCCTTCACTTGATCATTCTGAAATGACTTTGGAACAAATAAAAAATGGTGGACACTACTGTCATTGAACATTGACCACCTGGAGAGCCCCAGAGCAGCCATCAAGACAGTGTTCTAGGGCTACCTGCACTCCCTGAAGCCTTCCTCCATCTGCTTCCACGGCAGGTTGCAACAAGAGATGGGCTCATGTGCCACTCAGTCACCAGTAGGTGCCATGTGTGTGGCATTTATTTATAGATAGGGCAGCAGTCTGTCTGCCAGGATGCCAAGCTACCTACACCCAGACACCCCTGTGATCTGGGTTCTATGACTTCCTGGTCATCCAGGCCATGATGAAGTCAAGGGCAGCTTGGGACAGAGGGATATTTCAAACTTCCCTCCACTTTCCATATTTTTACCATTCTTTTTATGAAAGTGAACCAGAGATTTAGAAGTTATGGACTAGAGTTGGCTTTGAAACTGATGGCTTATTCCTGTTATGTTTCTATAGAAACAGTTATTGGGAGAGGCAAATACGTAATCTTAAATAGTTCTAACTCTTATCTTCTATCTCTCTCTACACTTGCTCTGAAAAAAAAAAAATAAGATCCTAAAGCAGATATTTTCCAGAAACAATTGGTATGTTCCTAAAGTTTACCCAAGTCCCATATCACTCTATTCATTTCTACAGCGGTCAGATGACCAGGGAAGGGAAATGTTAAGGATCAGGGTTTACTCTGTTCTCAGGTGACCAGGTAGCCCCAAGAGTTGATACTCAGTCATAGTCCCAATGACAGTTACCATTGCTGAATCCACCACCCTAGATAGTGGGGTAGGTCTTTGTCATCCATATTTATCAATGGGAACTGGAGTACCAAACTCAGGCCCCCAGCCAAATGCAGACACCAGCCAGTGAGACTTAGCAGGGGTCTCTGGTGTGTCTATTAGCTAAGGACTGAGCCAGTTAACTCCTCCCAGGAGAGGGATGTACTGCTGAAGCTCTAACCAAATTCCCCCCCCCCTATTGGTTACAGAATGAAGGGGACCCTGGATGATCTGGTCTCATTTGCTCCCAGCCTCTTCTCTTAGCCCCTTCCCTCATTCCATGTGCTCAAATACCCTGAACTATTGGCTTCTCCGAAGCTTCTCCAAAGCTTTTTTCCTCCACACTTTTGTAGATGCTTTGTAGAAACACCCTCCCTTCACCCCAGTACACCATCTGCATACAAAATACTCCAACTTGACCTTCAAGAGATAGCTTAGTAACATCTTCTCCAGGACCCTTAGGCTCCCAAGGCTGCCCCTGCTAGACCCTCCTCCTCACCCCATTTGCCCCTCATTCTGGACACAGCACTGGTAATTGTCTGTCTCTGTACCGGCCTACCCCCTAGTCCATGACCTCCTCAGAGGCCAGGCCATCTGTGTGTCCCCAGCATTCGCTGGCAGGGCCTGGCTCAGAGTACATGCTCAGTAAATATTTATTGAATAAATTGTTCCCACCACCTGGAACTCTCTCCCCATGCCACCATATGTCCAAATTCATCCCATCTGTCTGGGCCCATTAAGCCGGCTTTTCCAACTCTATACCGAGTTGCAATTTAATTTAATATCACACCCTCACCTCTTATCAAGGTTCCACTGATAAAGCTAATGCTGCCAGTCAAAAAATGAGGCAGCATCTTCTCCATAGTAGTGGTGTTCAATCTGTGACTTGGTGCCTGAGATCGGGAGCCACCAACTAAATCCTGGTGACATTTAGCACCAGGAAACAGGCTCTGCTCTCCTGTGAACTTGCCTCTAGTTCCTTCCTTCTATTGAGCAATTGTAACTCAATAAACCACTTTGTTGTCTTTTCAACCTCAGCTGCCAGAAAGTTACAGCCAAATTCAACACTCCACCCTATTAACCATCTTATCTCAGGCCTTGGAGGATTATCTCACCTTCTAATCACTTGTCTTTATTTTTAACTGTCCTGTTGTGTTTGGTCTTTGGTTGTGTGCTGCCTCAGGCCCTTTGGGAGAGGAGGCAAGGTGTAAATTCCAGATTAAGTTATTAAAATTAGAAAGCTAGGCGAGATTTAATTGGAATGATATGCTAGAGAGACATTTTGAGGATGTCCAGAGACACGGGTTTTCTGGAACGAGTCCCAGTTCAGCCCTGGCTGGCGGCTGCCATCAGCATCTGGACCCAGGGCACAGACTGAAGGACTTTGCCAGCCACAGCCATGTTTCTAGAACATCTTGGCTACGTGAGCGATTGCAGTGTATTTCATCTTCCTTGCCATCACCCCGTGTGCCCTGGGGAGACACTCAGACTCTGGAGTCCCCACGTGACACAAAGCAAAAGACAGACCCGCAGCGCCAGGGGACGGCCCTGCAGCTAAAAATTCTCTCTACCTGCCCAGGCGCCCTCCAGGGGATGGGCTGTTTACTAGAAATTCTCAAGTGCCACCAAGCCGAACAGCCGGAAAACTGTCCTGTGATCATAGCATCATCTGCCCCTGGTGTGTCTTGCTAAAACCATTATAGTTCTTGAGCAAAGAGAGTCATTAAAGAGTGCTGGTTTTTTCCCCCAACCCCACACATGCACACTTGCAGAAATACAGCAGTGGCTCCTGGAGAGACCTTCCCTCTTTCATTGTGGGGGAATTTCCAACCAACCTAGCTCTTTGTAAATAAAGGATCATTTTGGCTCTCCTGCCCTGAGGGGGATGGGGGGCAGCTGGGGTTCCCATGGGCACTGTGGAGAGTCTTGGGCAAGATGAGACACATGTGGCAGGCTGTCACTAGAGCATATTCTCCATGGCATGAGCTTCCAGACTGTTGGTTTTTACCTTGTGTTATTGTGCTGAGATCTAGGCTTGCTTTTCTAAAGCGTGAGCCAGGACTGAGTTTAGATTTAATGTCCCTCAGGCTGCAAAAAAGGAAGGAGAGCATGAGTTTAGTCAGATGTGCTAGGTTTGGCTGTAGTAGAAACAAAAATTGAACAACCAATGAATTCAAGCAATAAAGGTTCTTGATTCACCATCACTCTTCTCCAGAGTCAAGTGGGGCTCCCCACCCCTGTAGCACCCTCATTCCAGGACACAGTGAGTGTGACACCTCCTGAGGCCATTTCCATGGCCAAGGAAGGAGTACATAGCAAAACGTGCACTGATTTTGGCGTTTCCATTCCAGGCTGCCATATGCCACTTACTCTCATTCTTCATTGGCCAGACTTGCTAACTGTCTTTACCTAAGTTCACTAGGGCAGGTGGGAAGGACAATCCTACATGTGTCCAGGAGAGGGAACCATGCCGCCATGCAGCTACTATAGTCCATCGAATCCACCTTCTACTCCCTGGCAGATACAGCCCCACCCAGTACCACATGAGCTAAGTGAGGAGAGGGCTAGAGGGGAGGCTGTACTGCACTCACAGCTCCCTCCTCAGCACCTGAAAAAGTGCCTGGCACACAGTTCACTCTCAACAAATTATGTGAGTTAAATAATTGAATGAATTCAGTCTTAGAGCTGTCTCTTTTTTTCAATCATTTTAGATATTGTTACTAGCTTATAGTGCAATCTTTCTTTTATGTGTGTACAGATTTATTTATTAAATATCATTGTCTTACATTTTGTTCATAATTTGACATTATAAGATTTCTCTTCTCCACTGGTCACCATTGCTCTCCAATTACTCAACCACCTGTGTCTGCATCAGTCCACTGTGCTCTCTACTGCCCCCCATACCTCATTCTCCCCTTTTACTCTCCCCTCTGAATGCCTCAGATCTGTGGTCAGCTTTCAAGGCCTGGTTTTAATTTTCTCTTTGAACCTTTGTTTAGTTCCTCATGAAAACATTCTGTCTACCCTCTTTGCTGTTAGTTTGCTTCCAAATAAGCCCTATCTTTTAAGGGAGGGGAACAGGAAGAAACCATTGCATGATCCAAGATCTTCAATGTTTATTATACTTCTGCTTTCTTCTAAGAGATTTATAGTATTAGCTCCTGCTTTCTTCTAAGAGATTTATAGTATTAGCTCCTACATTTAGTTGTTTTGATCTATCTTTTGAGCTAAGTTTGTATATGATGTGAAGTAACAGTACAAATATAATTCTTTTGCTTGTAGATATCCAGATCTAAACACCATTTGTTGAAAAGGATATTATTTTCCCTTTGAGTAGTCTTCTGATCTCTACTGAAAATCAATTGACCATTGATGTAAGTTTATTTCTGGTCTCAGTTTTAGTCTATCAATCTGCATATCTATCTTTATGCCCCCACACTACATGGATTACAGTAGCTCATGATAGGTTTTTGAAGCTGAGAAATGTGGCCCTCCAAGCTTGTTTTTCTCTTTCAAGATTGTTTTGGCTATTTGAAGTTCCTTGAGGTTCCACACGAATCATAAGATCAGTTTTTCCAAGTCTGCAAAAAATGTCCTTGGAATTCTCATTGGTATTACACTGAACTTGTAATCAATCTGTGAAGTATTGCATTGTTACCAATTTAACAAGTCATAAATGGTGTCTAATATTCCGCCTCACCTCACACTTTTTCTCTATTATGTCATTTATCCCTCAGTCTCCCATCTGTTTCCTGTCTTCCTCCACTAAAATGTGAGATCTGCAAGCTAGGACTCATGCCTGTTTTCTTCTGTGCTCGATCCCCATAACCCAGTGAGAGGGTAGCAGGCACATTGTAGACCGTGGGTGTCTGTGGGTTGAATGAACAAGTGAATGATAAGCAAAGGAATGTGTGGATGTGTGGATGGATGGATAGATGGATGTATGGATGGGTGGATGGATGGATGAACAGATAGAAACATGGATGGACCAGCTCCCCTGGAACGATTCAGCACTGGCAAGTACTAACCAAATGACCAGTTGCTCAGCAGCTGGCTTAAATTATTAGGTGAGTAAGTTGATACTGAAAAGAAAAACCAGTTTTGTCTTAAAGGTGAAAAGAGGGATTTTTTTCAATTATTTTAAGAGCAGCTAGATTTATGGTTCTTAGTCTTGCTACCTCACCCAGAAGAGACCTTTTTAAAAACACTCGTACTCAGGTCTCCACAGAAATTCTGATTCAGTTGACTTGGAAAGGGTCCTGGGAATTGGATTTTTTTTTCCAACCAGCCATAGTTTCTAGTGTGCTGCCAGGGTTGAAACTTTCTGGAACAGACAGACCCTTATCAATCTCTAGAAAGCACCCACGGCTGCACTTTGGATGACACAACTGGAAATAGACTCAGGACAATAAATTTCAGGCTAAAAGGTAAGAGAAGAAAAGCCTGACTCCAAGAAAGCTGAAATCTAGCCCATCCCCTCCCAGATCCTTGCCCCACCAAACTCCAGTCCCAGACAGAGAACTTGATGGTGACAAAGGACATGCAGACACAGAAGAGAGCCACCAGGGAGGAGTCACACACGGCCCCATGGGGCTGAGTAAACCCCTCCGGCCTCAAAATTTTCTGAAAATCTTTAAGCCATCATTTGAACAGTTGTTTCCCCAGTGGAAGAGCGACGGTAAAAGGAGAGAAGGAAAAGTGCCGAGATTTCTATTTCTGCAGCAATGTTCATTGCAGTTGAGTGAGAGGTGGTAGGTGAACTTTAGAACAAAACTTTCAGAGGGTTAAAAAATCACCCTACCCTGAAGACACCCCCATTTTAGAGACGAGGTAGCGAGGAATAAGGTGAGCTAAATGACCCAGCACAGGCTTGCCTGCAACACCTTGGTCTGGTAGTTAACTGGAGTCCCTTCTGCTGGGTCAGTGCATACTTCCTGCTTCTCTTTCCATCAGTCCTGTGTTTCACTTGATTTTATTTTAAAGAAACATTTTTTTACACTGACTTTGCAATATTACTAACGTGGTGCATCATTTTCTTTTATGAATGTTTCCATCTCATCCATGTCTGTGATTATCTGGTCGAGACTGCCTACAAGTAAAGCATGCATGAGCACGTGTAGATCTCAGAGCCTCTTCTCCCAGTCCAGCCTCATCCTCATAGCAGGTCTGCTCAGTCTCCATCCAGGAGTCCAGTGAAGCTACAGTGGTAACAGCAAGAACATAAATAATAGCCACAACTTCCACTGAGTTCACACTGTGTGTTAGGACATGTTCCACATGCTTGATCTTAGCAACTCATTGCTAAGGGTAACTTAGGAACTTAGTTACCACCATTTATCCCCAGTCTACAGAGAAGGGAAGTGGGTTGAACAGCATGGCCACCGTCACCCCACAGGGACGTATGTACTGCATGGCCCACGGAGGTTAAGCAAATGGACTTTGGAGTTAGACACACTTCAGATCCTAACTCGGCCACTTACCTGTGAAGTTAGGTAAGAGTAATGGAATGAATTTTGACATCTCTTACTCCTAGAACCTGTGAATGTGACCAAATTTAGAAAATTATCCCTTTGCAGACACAATTAAGTAAACCATCTTAAGATGATTATACTGGATTGATTACCTGGCTCAGCAGAAAATACAGTGGCAACTGTCCGTGTAAGAAACAGAAGGAGACACAGACACAGAGAAGAAGGCCAGGTGAAGATGGAAGCAGAAATTGGAGTGATGCAGCCACAAGCCAAGGAATGCTTGGAGCTGCTGCAAACTAAGAGAAGCTCTGGATTCTCCCCTAGAGCCATTAGGGAGAGTACAGCCCTGCTGGCACCTATTTGCAGACTTTCTGGCTCCTACAACTATGCAAGAATAGATTTCTATTGTTTCCAGGGAGCCAGTTAATGGACATTATTATGGAAACCAAAAAAGCCTACACAGTGAGTGACTTAACTTCCGAGAACCATAGTTTCTTTATCTATCATAGGGGTCTAGGTATTAGTAATACCTTCCTCCTACTTTGGAGGAGAATTAGAGGGTCAGTGTCTGTTAAGGACTTACCCTTGCCCCGCATCTTCGGCATTTGGTAAAGGATAGGTCTTAGAAGGTGCATTGCTTGTTATCTGGCCCTGAGCCCTCATTTTGCCCTTTTCTGAATCTGACTTCTTGTCACTGGGGACCTCTGAGTTCAGCTCAGCATGTTCCTGGCTCGGGAATCTCAGAGGAATCAAGTCTGACACCCAGACCTGGCCTGCAGCGCCCACTCCTTGAGCCGTTATCACCAGAGCTGCCAGAGCAAGACTGTGAACATCCACACGTGGTGTTTTAATATTTCACCCGAGAAGTCATTTTCTTACATGAGCCAGACACAGAAGGTTCCGAGAAATAAATCAAAAAAAGGTAACTCTGGATAGGAATGATTTCTGCCAACGGATGTGAGGATTTTCCTGTGTCTGCTCAGCTCTTTCTTTCTTATCTGCATCTTACAGCAGACAGGAAGCCGGCTGAGGAGAGATTGCATGGTCTTACCAATTATTAAAAATATATGGCAGGCATCTGGAAATGCACTCACATGCCAGGGTGTTGGAATGCATTCACCGGCCCAGGCTGCCACCCTGTAGCTTAGAAGGAATGGTGGAGTACTCATAAGCATGACAATCCAAGATTTACTCCATATCCTGCCCCTGCCTACCAGTGTGACTTTGGGTGAGTGACTCACCCTTGCCGAGTCCCAATGCCCATATGGAAAAATCCAACCCTCCCTTCCAGATATGCCATGAGCACTACGTGGGGTAACATGTCCAACTGCCTAACACTAAGTCTGATGCACAGACTTTTTTTTTTTTTTTTGAGACTAGATCTTGCTATTTTTGCCTGTGAGACTGCAGGCTCATGTTGCCCGGGGTACCACAGACTCAAGCAATCCCCAGCCTCAGCTTCCCAGGTAGCTGGGATTACAGGCACGCACCACCATGCCCACCTATTTTGTTGGGACTAGGTCTCACTACATGCCCCGGGTGGGACTCGAACCGCAATCCCTGACCCTGGCCATGGCTTCCTAGGCTGCCACCTACAGGCATGCGCCACCATGCCTGGCCTGATGCACAGATTTTAACCTCTGTGGCTTCTGTTCCCCACTTCCTAACTCAGAATTTCCTGACTCCACCAGGATGTTAATATTACCAGCCTACCCGCTCCTAAGGAAGCCCTAAGAGCTGCTTGAGGATGAAAGTGGATTTATATCTTTTATTGTACTTTCACCAAAGTCCACTCATTTCACTCCCACAATTACTCTGAGTAGAGAGTGTCATCTCTCCCACTTTGCTGGTGAGCACGTGGAGATGCACAGAGTCAACTTCAAAGTAGCAATGGTCTACCCCAGTGAGAGTCTTGTTACTTTCCCATGTCTGTCACCAGGCTTTCTAACTGCTTTTTTGTCCGCTTTTA
This sequence comes from Uropsilus gracilis, assembly GCA_004024945.1. NCBI lineage: Eukaryota > Metazoa > Chordata > Mammalia > Eulipotyphla > Talpidae > Uropsilus > Uropsilus gracilis. The sequence continues at coordinate 29,505 of PVHY01014154.1, forward strand.
TTGTCCACACTCCCCCTCCCAGGTATCAGGCACTTGGATCACTCTTGTGTGGCTCAATTCAAGGCAGTTCTGAACTTGAAGATGCAGGCTGACCGCATCCTCGCCTGTGCACTCCCCCTGCCCTACCACCTGTCTTCTTGCATACCCATGCACACTGTCTTACCCACATCCACCAGGCTCCCAGCACAGTCTTCCCTCTGTCCTACAAAGTCCCCAAGAAACTCAACTGTCCCCCCCCATGAATCCTAGAGAGACAAGTACCATTCATTCATTTGCTAAACCCACGTTTTCTGAGTACCTCCTATGTGCCAGGTCTTGGGGTGTCAGTGATGAATAAGATACCACCCCTGCGCCCTGTGCTAAGGAATCTCCCAGTCCAGAAAGACAGATATGTCAATTGATAACATCAGTGCAGGTTGTAAGTGCTAGAATAGCTCAGTCCCAGTCCTGTGGGGTCACAAAGTAGCCAATAATTCAACCTTAAGAAATATTTTATCAAAAAAAGGGGGGGAGGGACTCCCCCATACCAGGTTCTGGGAAAACAAATAGGAATTTGAATGGTTAAAGAAAACAGGACCTGTACAAAACAGTCTGGCAATTCCTCAAAAATTAGTAACTATATGACCTGGCAATTCCACTACTAAGTAAACGCTCTAGAGAAATGAAAACCTGTACACAAATGCTCACTGCAGCATTATTCATAATAGCCAGAAAAAGTGGAATCAGTGCAAATATTCATCAGTGAGTGAGAGGATAAACAAAATGAAGCTACAATGCATTTAGCCGTTAAGAGGAATGAAGTTCTCGGCCAGGTTACAACCTGTGTGAGCCTTGAAAACATCCAGTTCAGTGAAAGAAGTCAGACCAAAAAAGGCCACAGAGTGTATGGTTCTATTTATATGAACTGTCCAGAACAGGCAAATCCGTAGAGACAGTAAGTAGATTAGGGACTGGGGGAGAGATGTAGGGAATGATAAAAGCGGCATAAAGTGATAGTGCTGGTTGACTGATATTGTAAATATAGCAAAACCACTAGGTATACACTTCAGGATGGTTTGAAAGGTGGATCTTGTTATGGGAGATTTATTTCAAAGTTTTTAAGAGGAAAAAGGTGTATAAGGGCCCTGCAGGCGAAAACCTTCCAAAGCAAGGGTTGAAGAGGGGATGCTTTTGGAGAGCTACAAGTGCCCAATTCAACTGGAGCACAATGCATTATATATTAATACTGTCACTTCCAGCTTCAGAAGGCTTTGGAACCCTAGTGCCTACAGGATACATTAGGTTGGTTTTGGTTAAAAGTAAGTGAAATTGAAATACACAGTAAAGGAAATTTATTAACATTCCAAAATGGTCCAGAGGTAATGTCTGCATGTACAGTTTGATCAGGGATCAGTTCCAGTTCTCTGTAATTCTTTTGTCTCTGTTTTCTTCCATGTATACTAGCTTCCCACATGCTATGCAGATGTGAAAAGGAAATATAGTGAAATGCATCTAGAAAGTCCTTAGAAGATTTCCTAGTCAATATAGAACCTAAGCTGAACTTGAAATGGACAAAATCTCTAGGAGTAAGTTCAGAAGCAATGGCATTCCAGATACATGTAGTTCCTTGAGCAGGGTAAGTCTGGGGAAGAGTTCAAGAATCAATTGGATCTGGATGCTTGTGTGTAGAAAGTAAGTACAGAACTGGAGGGAGCTTGACTGTTAAGCTGGAGGCAATGGGAAGCCGTCAAAGGACTTTCAGCAGAGGGAAAATCTTTATCAGCATTCACTCTGGTTATCAGATCATATTATCATCACTTTTCCTAAATGTAATAATACAATAAGAGTATTACAGTTAAGGGGGACAGTGAACTCATTCGTGCTGAAGTGTCATGAAATCTGATATTTACTTTCAGATGGTTTATAGGGGAACATGTATCTGTGTGCATGTCTGTGTGTGCATGCTTGTGTGTGTGTGTAATTGTGTGTGTGTGTACAGAGAGTGCAGATATGGCAGACATTTAGCCAGTGTTGATTCCTGGTGGAGAGTGTACAATTGTTCATTCTACTATTCAGTTTTTCTATATGTTTGAAAATGTTTTGATAAAAACCTGAGAAAAGTAGGAAAGGGAGACCTCGCTGAGGAAGGAACAAGCTGGCTGGCTTGGGCAAGCAAGTGAAAGGGGCTGAGGTGTGTGTTGGTGAGCTGGACAGAGGCCAAGCCATGGGGTGCCTGGAGGGTGCAAGGAAAGGAGACACAATAGCCAGGTGTCTTGGCAGCTTCCAGCTGGAGGATCCAGGAGGAACCCATTGCCAGGAATTCAACCAGAAGGAGGCCAAAGAGAAGGAAAGGGAGCCTCCCAGTAGGGTGTGTGCTCTGGCCGGGTGTGGTGGTGTGCACCTTTAATCCCAGTTACCTGGGAGGCTGAAGCTGGGGATCACTTGGGTCCACGGATTCAAGACAACCTGGGCAACATAGATGGCAAGACCTAGTCTCTTAATTAAAAAAAAAAAAAAAAGAAAGAAAAGTAAAAAGGTACCAACCAGTAGGGTGTGTGTTCTCATCACATCCCATGCTTGCCCGAGCAGCTAATCATGACTGAATTTCAGAACTTGCAGTGACCTAAGAAATCAGCTAAACTAACCCCTCAATTCCCCAATGGGGAAACTAAGGCACAGGCAGCTGAAGTCCCAGAGCCTGATAGATTCGCTTTCAGTGTAGACCAGTGCTCGGGTGCCAGTTCCTACTTCTTGTTCTTCCTCTGAGCACTTCAATATCGACACAGAAGAAATGGCACAAGAAACATGAATTTGCTCTGCCTTTCTTACTGAATCCTTTGAAATATTTTCTGATTGTATAGGTTGCTATGGAACTTTTACTTGGTTAGATTCCTGGGGGGCAGTAATAAGTCAGAGTTGACTCTAAGCAGGCCCTTCCCTCAGATCAGTTATGAGTCTAGGAACTCCTTAATTATATGAGGCAGGTATGAGGTTTCAGCCCATTATACAGATGGTGATGATGAGATTAAGTAGCTGTTGCGGCTTGTGGCTTTCAAGTGGCAGAGCTGGGACTAGCTCGAGTAGTCTGGCCACACACTGACATCTTTGCCAGCCTGCCATCAGCCATGGTACAGTATGTGGGTTCCCATCCTCACCTAATGCATCTTCCACATTCTCAATGGCTGGCTGGCTGATGGATCTGTTAATTTTGCCAGGGTCATCAGCCAATTCTGGTCCTGGTCTCATTGATATTTTTGCAGCAAGACAAGGCCTATTTATTACTCATAGAGTATTTTGGGGGGTCCATGATAAAAAAAAATACAATACTTAATTTCACTTCTCTGCTACATTGCTCATTCTTTTTTAATAACCCTCTCTTATCAGCCTCCTGGCAGCTTTTGCGTTTCCTGTGCATGTTAATTACTTTATTAATTACATTGATATCTTTGGTTCTGCCCAGCACATCTTGGTGCTTTTTGTTTCCGACGTGCACCCATTCTGCCTTGTTCATGGGCACCCACAGGCCCACGGCATGCACACTTCCCATTTCTAAAAGAGATTCTTTCAGCCTCGGTAAACACATGGGTTTCAATTAGTCGTACAGTCCTCACTTCCATTTTCATCTCCACCACGTCCCTCAGAGAGTGTTTTTAACATTCTCCCCAATGGAGGCTACATGGTACTGAGTTCCCAACACTGCTCCTCAACCCTTGTTTTCTCTCCAGGTGATGGCTCAGAGCCCCCCACAACCTAGCACTGAGTGATATGATACACAGTAAGCTGGGGGGGGGGGGGTAGCAGAACCCTGGAGCAGATGCAGACTGCAGATGAAACTGGAAGGTAACCTTAGAGACCATAACTTGAGCCCAGAAGTTGCAACTTGATCCTAATATCCTCTCAAAGGAGAGGGTATGGAATCCTAATCCTGTTAGGTCTCCCAAAATAAGAAGGGCAAGGGGGGGAGTCCTCCAAATTGAAATTGTAGAGTAGAAGCAATCAATCTGCATCTGAAACTGTACAGCAGGCTTTATGTTAATGGCTCTGAAAGTCCTGCTGTCTAAAAATAAGTTCTAACTAATTTTTATAACAGAAAATTTTATAATTTATTTTATAAGAATTATGACTTAGTTTATGAGATTTTTTTTAATTTTATAAAAAACTAATTTATAATAAAAATTTAAATGTTATCATTTTCACTAGCATTTCCAAAACCTCTTTGGCCAGGGAACTTTTTCTCATGTAACACATTTATATTTGCATATTCTGAGGGGGATCATTTAGGACCCTATGTGGGCCTTGAGCAGGTGGGTACAGGCTTAGCAAGGGGGCTCTGGCAGCGGATGGATGGCAATCAGGGACACTGGAGGCAGGATGGGAAAAGGAGACAGACACTAATACGCTGAAGCAAGACATAAGACGGCTCTAAACCAAAGGTTTCAAATGTTTCAGTGTTTTCTTTCCTTTTCATTTCAAGCTGCATTGTTGTCTTAAAATTGGAAAATCACTGTTGCTATAATAAATCATAGCACAAGGATTTTACTCAGGCATAAAATCTGAATGAGAAAAGCAATCTGTACAATCTTCCATCTTCAAAAGAAGCATTTAGCCCAACAGGGTGTTGGAACACAATGGCCATCTGTCTCTGCACATCGGAGCGCATCCAGGCTTCCCAACCAGAAACCCAGCTTCGTGGTCTGGCCGCCACAGCCCTGGGACCCGCCTCTTTTGCTCCAGGTCTCTGTTTCCTGTATACTGAAGAGGAAGAAGAACCCTTCACATGACTTGGCACCCACAGCCTCCTTAGCTCTGTGCCTGACATGTGACGTAAGAGCAAAAGTAATTGCCTTTCTGTATTAGTCAGGATGGGCTGGACTAGGCTGCAGTGATAAGGAACCCCAAAATCTTAGCAGCTAAATGCTGTAAAGGTCTTTCACACTCAGAGTCGCCCAGTGAATTGAGTGGTCTCCAGGGCAACCATTTTCCAGGAGACAGTTCAGTGATCAGGCTGGAGGCAAAGCAGCACACACGGATCCTAAACAGCTCTTTTGAGCTCAACCCACCAGGGTTGAAAGTCACTTCTGCCCACAGCCCATTGGTTAGAATTAGTAATGTGACCCCCACCTAACTGAAGTGATGAGCAGGTGGACCTCAGAGAGCACAGCCTCTGCCCCCATGTCCTTCCCTTTGATCAGTCCATTTAGCCTCTCTCAGCCTCAGTTTCTCATCTATAAATTAGGGCTAACACTTCCGCTCCTGCCTTTCATGGGACTGTTACAGGGCACATGTGCTATGTATGCGGACAGTGCTAAGTTAACATGAGAGGTGTATCTGTGTTTTCCCGCTGTGCCAAAACCAAGGACATTCTGTAGCTCTCAGGACATGTGGACAGCTCTGGCCCTTCTTAAATCTGTTTCCTATCCTTATTCCCCTAAACCCCCTCTCATCTCTGGATTACCCATCCCCTTCTATCATTTGGGTTTGTTTGTTTGTTTGTTTGTTTGTTTGTTTTGAGACTAGGTCTTGCTATTTTTGCCCGTGGAACCGCAGGCTCTCGTTGCCCGGGGTACCACAGACTCAAGCAATCCCCATCCTCAGCTTCCCAGGTAGCTGGGATTACAGACGCGCACCACCACACCCAGCTGTTTTTTTGGGACTAGGTCTCGCTACAGGCCCCAGGCAGGACTCGAACCACGATCCCTAGCCCCAGCCCCTTCATAGGCTGAAGCTTACAGGCATGAGCCACCGTGCCTGGCCCTGTCATTTGGGTTTTATAAATTATTTTTCAGTGAGTTCATGAGGGCTTTGGGGGGGGTCTATTTTGAAGGTTACACACCAGGCAGCACCTCCTGTTTAGAAAGGGAGCACCAGAATTGTGGTGAGGGGCCGGGCACGGTGGCTAGTGCTTGTAAGCTTCAGCCTATGAAGCGCCCAGGGCTAGGGATCGCAGTTCGAGTCCCACCTGGGGCCCATAGCGAGACCTAGTTCTAAAAAAAATATCTGGGCATGGTGGTGCGCGCCTGTAATCCCAGCTACCTGGGAAGCTGAGGCTGGGGATTGCTTGAGTCTGTGGTACCCTGGGCAACGAGAGCCTGCGGTTCCATGGGCAAAAATAGCAAGACCTAGTCTCCAAAAAAAAACCAAAAAACAGAATTGTGGTGAGGGTGAAAAAGGAGGCCACCAATACATTTCTCCTAGAGAAAAGCCTCAGGGACTCTGCATCACAGGTATGTGGTTCCACCAGGTAGGGGTAGGGGTGCATGCATGAGTGCAGCTCCTGTGTTAAGCACCAATATCCCCCTAAATGTAGACATCAGCCCCATGCTTTGCTGAGCTCCGAGGTGTGGTTTGGCTCAGGGCACAGTGTCTGGGAGAATAGGCTCTAGGCCTGGGGTGGGGACAGGACTCCTACCCTTGTCAGATCCCGCTGGGAAGCCTGTCGTCTGATCTGGGCCCCAGACCTTTTGGAAATAGTGATAAGATGAGAGAGAATGGGAGGAGCGCAAGAAACTGAACCATGTGAGAAGGGTTGCTGTCAACCTAGCACAGAACTGGCTCAGGACACCACCGCTGTCTCCCACCCGGGGGTGGGAAGGGGTAGAGAGGAGAAGATCGGGACCAGTGAGGGACATTCTGAGGCTGTAGATTTCAGTTTATGAAGAATGTTGAAGTTTTAGTCATCTGATCTTTCCAAAAGTTAACTGGGCCTCCTTACGAGGTAGTGAGTGTCTCACCACCAGAGGTGAGCAAAGAAAAGTGGAATGCGTCCTTGGCAAGAATTGTACACTCAAGAAAGGAAGTGAAAGAAGACAGTTGAATCTCTTTAAGTTCAAAATGTGTGTAATTCTACACAAAGTTTTCATAGTTCTGCACATTAGTATCACTGCAGAAGATAATGCGTGTGCATGTGTGCATGTGTGTGTATAGAAAGTGTACATGCATGTGTGTATAGAAAGTGTGTATGTGTGTGTGTGTGTGTGTATACAGAAAATGAACCCTGCTGCATAGCAGAGGAATGTGCATGCTCACCAGGTCCCTTGCCACTCTGGGATTCCCACATGTGACCAGCAGTGACAGCAACGCCAATTAAAACATTCTATTTGGGAACAATCTTTGCAGCATTGCACTGTGGGGGCTGCTAGTATGCTTGCGGCGGGCAAGTAAAATGAATGCATTGTTCTCCTCTCGTCTGGTTGCAGGGGGCAGGGCGTGTCGAAGGCTGAAGTCTTTATCTTAACCATCCTCTTGCTCTGTGCTCAGAACCAGCCTCAGAGGTGGTGATTCACCATTTCCCATTGGAGACCTGGGTCTCAGAGAGAGCACAGGACAGACCTGGGACCAGAACCCTCATCCAGGGGCAAGGCCAGCAGTTGTCCATGACCTGAGAACACAGCCATGTCACCCCGCTGCCTTTTAACAAGGGCAGAAGATAAGATCTGAGGCCCAGTAGAATAGGGGAGGACACAGATTGTCCAGGTAGCCACCTTCCTTTGTCCTTGGTGAGCTGGGACTCCCAGAATTAGCCAAACTTCTAGGGAAGAGCAGGGACCACAGAAAGGGCCCTGAGCTAAGAGTCAGCATCCCTAGACTCAAGGGGCAGGCCCTCGGCTTTCCTGCCGTGTGACCTTGGGTGAGCTACAGCTTGCTCCTGGGCTCGGTGTTCTCCGTGCACCATGGGAGTGAGGCTGATGGCCTGCTAAACGCCTAGGTGTCTGGGTAGAGCTATGACACTGAAAACAAGGACACCACGAGCTTGAGCTTGTGGCAGCAGTGGAGGAGCGCTGTAGCTCTGTCCAGGCTCCTGCATGCTGTAGCTTCCTGATTTAGAGCATCTTCACACCCTAGTTCTGTCACCTCCCCGTTGACACCATGTGGGGCTTGGATTTGGCAGCAGGGAGTCTCCGTGAACCACCAGCCAGAGCGCATGCTGAGTTAACAGCAGTGCCCCGAGAGAGGGTGTGAGAGACACCTCATCTGCGTGGTGTGGTGAGCAGGCTGGCTCCGGCCTTGGGATGGGGTAGGTGGTTGCAAAACTAACAGGAGACTCTGGTCCAGCAAAGGCAGAGCCCTCAGGGATCTCCACTCACTTCTGGAGTCATAGATCTTGACCCAGTAGGGGCACTTTCCCTTGAGGGGTGCTGGCCTAGGGCAGAATGTGGGTACTGCAGCAGGCACCCACAGACCAGGCTGGAAAGGACTTGGGGAAGGGAGCTGTCCTGGGCCAACTCAGGGCCCAGACCAAGTTAGCTTAAGGCAGGCTTCCCAGCCTTTTTCTGTATCTCGGTGCTCCTAGAAAGCTAGTAGCATACCTGCAGGGGTCCCCAGAAGCGACTGGAGGCTGCAAGTGCCTGTCCCACGTGAGGCAGAAGAGAGGGCTGGCCTGGAACATTTATAGCCCGTTGCTGGCTCATCAGTGACCAGGGCACACTTTCAAGTCCTTCTGGATCTGTGGTTTAAAGCAAAGTGTGGGGCTTGGGGACTTGAACAGAGCTGGGTTCAAGTCCTAGCTCCAGACCTGAATGCCTGTGTTCCCTTAAGTGCCTCACTCAGCCTCTCCCAGCCTCGTTTAGCACCCCCTAACATGGCAGTTGTACCTGGGCTTACTCCTCAGTGGTTGTTTGATGAAACAAGACGGTGGATATGCCACACTTAGCCCACTGGAGGGGGAGGGGTGACAGAGGAGGACAAGTCAAGTGTGGGGTCTCTGATGACAGCAGTCCTCTAGGAAGCACAGGATGCTTCAGGACAGCCCAGAAAGATTTCCAACATGGAGGAGTGGTGGGGGCTACATAGGGCTGTGAAAAAGGGCACCCTAAGACACGGAAACATCACAAGCAGAGTGATGGACCAGTGGGGAGATCATAGGCCTGGTCATGAATGAAGCTGACAGCCATGTGGGGTTTGGCTCCAGAGCATCCCCACACTGGGATGGTGGGTGTCTCTGGGTCTACGGGGCTGGTAAAGCACTCTGAGTATCAGGTTCACCTCATGTGGACCATCATCTGGACCATTCCTGAGGGGGAGGGCAGCCTGAAGAGGGGCAGGAGGACAGGCTGAGGAAGGGCAAAGATCCCAGGAGAGGTGACAGGTCCTAAAGGGAGCGGGGAGGTCAGAGGGACACTTGAGCGAGGAGACACTGTTTAGTGGGGGCTCTACAGAGAGGTGCTGGTTGACTGGAGGAGGGGCATATGTAGAGAAAACTGAGGGACCCCAGTGGAAAAGAGCAAAAAAATGCAAAAACCTGGGGGAGAGCAGGACCTGAGGGTGAGAGGAGAGCCCTTCCTCAGAGGTTTGGAAAACCAAGAGTTAAATGAGGTCCCTAGGGGCCTCTAGCCATCAAGCTGTCTCCAGAGACCATGGGAGACATTGCAATTGCCTGGGGGACACTAGTGGCAAGTGGAACATGTAAGTGGGGGAACAGATAACTCTCCATGGAAGGGGAGAAGCAAGGGGGCAAACTGCTTGAGAAACTGGGCCCAAGGAGGAGTTTTAGGCTGAGGTTTGGGTAGGGGAGGGAGTAGTTTCCAGAGAGGGTGATGGATGGCGCACAGCTGAGCTAGGCTTGTTTTCTTCCCTCACTCATTTTCCAGTTAGTGCTCTGGTACAGACCAAATGACTGTTCCCTCATTAAGCTCTTGTTTGTATTTATTCTCAGGGTTTAATTTACAACATCTCAGAATCTTACTGTACCATGTCGGCTTCAGAGGGACACAAGTTTCCCTTCAACTCCCTTTGGGTCCTCTCTCTCCCCTCTCTCTCTCCCTCTCTCTCTCCCCCTCTCTCTCACCCTCTCTCCCCCCTC
>PVHY01014155.1:0-39259 GCA_004024945.1 Uropsilus gracilis
ACATCTAGCTTTGTGTGCATAAATTAACTGCTTCATTATTAAACTGTGGTTGGGTAGCAGGTGACAAAATTTGTGTCGTGATATGAAAAACACAATGATATAAAAAACAAAATCCCTGACTACTGGAACTGCATTTATGGTTTGGTGAAATGCATGTAACAAGACTCTTTTTATTCTAGCCACTAAAAGTAGGTCCTTGCTGAATTACTTTTCCTGGCTTTAAACTCTCTATAGATAAGATGATGGAGGAAGGGCAAGAGAAAATCAGAAAACAAACTTAATAACACCATACCTTCGAAGCAGTTTGATTTATAATGAGTTTGTGGGAACATTCTGAACCTATTTCATGTTGAATTACAGTCCACCTTTACAAGTGGCTGCTAAAGGAGTTCATGAACATACTCCTTGCACTACTTCAATCCTTGTCCTACTCAGCCACTAAAATTTAAAATGTGATACAAACAAAATGCATCTATAAATTTATATAGTAACTACACAAACAAATGCAAACTCATTCTTAGTAACCATAAAATTACCTTCTGTTATCTATCACTTTGTGAGTTATAGTTTCATTGCTTGGAACAGCCAACAGCACAGAATTATGCTGCTTTTCTTACCCCTGTGTCACTGCTGTTCTCTTTGCTGGTGCAGCAATCAATAGTTTCATGGATAAACAAATGATTAAAGGCCAAGATGAACTATGGTAAATAGGGACTACATTATCTATTTTTGCACTGAATATAATTTAGAAAAATCAGTGTCTACTTTCGGGCATTTGTGTTGAATCATAATCCAATCAGCATCCTTTGTTCCTCTGATTTTCACATTTTTAAAATCTTTAGAAAAGGGCAAACTTTTAAACATGTATATAGTAAACAATGAAATTAAGGTGGAATTTAGTGGATTTCTTATTTAGTGTAAACTGGATGTACTACATAACAAAAGCGCATGAAAAATTTATCTCCAAAATCACTAGAATTTGAAAAAATTTTGTAATTTATTACTAGTTTAATATGTCAAGTTTGATAAATATTAAATTTACAAAGTTTTATAAATTTGGCAATTTGTAATAAGGATGTCTAAGTGAAAGTCATGTTTTATCTTTAATTCCTCATGAATATAAATAAATTGATATATATACAATACATTGCATGGTTTTTAATTTTCATATTTTGGATGAAGAAAATAAATCTGAGAGTAGAAACACATTTTCAATATATTTTCTGTGATAAAATTATGATTAAGGGGCTAAACTATTTGAACTTTATTTTTACTGCATTAGTTCATTGATCTTTAGTAATATCAAATTGAATAGAATTCAGTTTGGTTGATAATCTTTTTACCACATCAAAGATTATAATATTTCATTATATTTTAATGTTAATATTCAACTAGATGCATATTTTGATTATTATTTTGTCAAGCTGGTAATTCAAATGAAGAGATCATAAAAATGAAATTAGAATTTTAATACAAGCTTTGACAAATAAAGGCAAGGAAATCACTCAGGAAATAGATTAAAAGGCCAAAGAGAGGACCGATTATATAAGAGATAAAATATATATAAAATCAATATAGGTGGGTCAACAGTCAACTAATAGTACCATCAAAGTTATAATAAAAGACAGTTTCCTTAGACAGAAGGATCAATGCTCAGAAAAATGTGTAAAAAAAAAAAAAAACTATACCGGTTAATTGTGAAGTTTTCATAATATCAAGGATAATATACTGGCTTTAAAGGCATCTTAAAAGAACCAAATTGTTCATCTACAGTACAGCAAATAACAGATGGGCATCAACTCACATTTGTATTATTGGATGCTAGATTTTAATGTATAAATATCTTTAAAGGTTTGAAAAAAATTTTTTTTCAACAAAGGAATGGTGAACTTTATTAAACATCATAAATGAAAAGGACTAAATAGACTATACAGAATATTCAGCCCAACAACAATAAAATAAACTTTCTTCTCAAGTACACAAGAAATATTCTCCAAGATAGAGCATAAGTTAGGTCATAAAACAAGTCTTAATACATTGATTTCAACCTTTGTAAATATATTAAGAAAAAAATGTTTTAAATTTAAAAGTATATCCTCAGACACTCTCCAAATTTGAAGCTAGAAGAGACTAATTCTCATGTCTCTGGAAGGCATGCAGATTTATTTACTTTTCTTTAGAAACTACTAGAGGACAGACTGTACATTTCAACCAAGAAACAGGAAGGGACAGAGTCCAGGAACTTGTTGAAGGGGTAATTCAAGTTGTCAGGAGTGGAGTAGGCCTGGAGAATGAGTCCAGATGGGAAAAGAACTGGGGAGAAGATTTTGAGAAGAAAAGGGAATCCTAGAGATTTAATATTTTCTTGGAAAATTGGAGCAAACGATTTAAAAAAGTGACACAGTTAGCCAATACAAGGGTAAAAAAAAATTTCAAATAGAAACTCCAGGGGGGAAAAGGCAATACAGAACCCAACCAACCAAAGTAAAACAAGTAATCTGTATAAAAAAAGGAAATGCAATTATGGAATGATTGGTTATGAGGTATGTAATATTTACATAACCATAGTAACATGTTTTTATATATTCACTGATATTTTGTATATACAAAAATTATATTGAAGATCATAATTATAATTTAAAGTACAAAACAGAATACCATTGCTCTTAATAAACAGAAAACACATATGGCTGAACTTGGGAGTTGCAAAGGAAGATGGGTAATTTACCAGTGAAGCTAGAGGACCTGTCTTCTTTATTTTTCATAGGAGATAGTCAGGAAATTGACTACTGTTAAATCAAGAAATAAGGGTGTTTGCTTATTATTTAAAGTAATGAAAGTAACTAGTAGAAAAACCAAAAATTAGTGATTTGGGGGAAGGAATGTGGGAGTTGTATAAGGATATTAAATATATTCATTATAGAAGAAATAAATAAATTCATTTAATACTCATTCAATATTCATTCAATTGTTGACTGAAAGAAGAAAGGAATTAAAAACAATGATGTAGCATCAGAATTTAAGCTCTACAAGTGATGTTGATTGACACACCATATTCTTATCTTCCTCTAAGAATTGAGTTACAATCCTGTATAAACAGAGCACTATGCTAGTTACTGAAGCAAATAGATACATGACTTAATAGAAATCACAATAAAAAAAACTGAGAGGACAGCATGTTTAACAGTTGCAATTAGTCTCCTGGCACAACAGCAGAATGTACATGTTGTTGTGAGACCATCCATAGGGTGGAGTCTATAACTCTGCCTTGGAGGAAAGAAGTTATGGTTGTCTATAACCAGTGGCTTTAACTAGAATATTTAGTTAATCCATATAGATTAATTATAAAACCATGGTGTGATGGATGAAGAAAGAGTTCAGGGAGGAACTTCCACATATAGGAAAGACCAAATGGGAATATGATTTAGACTGATTGTAATTTGAAGTGGCTACAAATAGTGGGCTATGAAAATTGAGAAGTAGAGAAGTATTACTATGAGATATAAGGTAGGAGTAATAAGTCCCATTTTGGATGGCTTTGCATTTTATGGTAACAATCATGGTGCTGTACCTCATAGTATTAGGGGAGGTCGCTGAATGAGCTGAGGCTGAAGATTGGGATGGTCAGTCTTGTTCTAGTGTTGAGCATTGGAAATAGTTTGGGGGATGAATTGATGGGTATCGATGGTAGGGCAGGCATGTTGCAAGTGCCTTAAGGATTACCTGAAAATCTTCACCAGATGATGTATACATTTCCAGAAGAAAGATGTCATGGAGAATTTGTGTGAAAAACAAGAAAAGATAAGAATCAAAACCAAAAGTTTTCATCTGGGAAATGCTGTTAACTCAGCACATAAAAGAGATTTTTCATTAGCATGTACATTGATGGAACCTAGTAAATTACAATAGTAAGCCAGAGAATTTCCACTAGACCAAAAATTTCTCATAATTTAGGTTCTCACATATGAAGGACCTATTTGTAAGGGTCTCAGAAGTTGATTGTCAAGTCATTAGCAATGTATAATGGTGAAATGGGAAGAGGAAAGGAAGAACATTGTGTTATAATTCCTAATAGTTTAGTCTCAGATCTTTTCTTTTTGCAAGAAATGGAGAAAATAGCACACCCAGGGGAATGGCAAAGAGGTTGAATAAAATTTTAAGCCTCCTAAATCTTTTCAACCAAAATCTCAATGGAACAATGCATATTACTTCAGATTGTTCAAACTTATTTTTCCCATCCATTCTGTGAAGGATAAGTCACTGTTATTCTATCACAGAGGCTTGCATAGTATATCTTTTGCTAACATCACTAATTTTTCTTAGTAACTGAGTCATAGTCAATAAAAACCCTATTCAGCAACTCTGCCAAGGAAATTGATATTACTATTTCCAAGATTGATTTTTTGACCCAAGTATATTAATTAAAAAAAAAGAGTGCCAGTTATATTTTGCTTAAAAGACTTTCAGAAAAGAACAGAGGGGAGACAACACATACAATTCTGTATTTAAAATATTTTTTATTTTTATGATTGTTATGGAAATGTTAATTTCCTAAGGGAATGAGGCTTAAATGAACACTCCAGAGTCCATTTCCTAGGCCAATCAATACTGACCTCATTTGTCTGAAAAAGAGAGTACCTATACTTTTCAAAGTAAAATTTATGGCACTCCTATAAGTAAAGGGATAAGAATTCCTAACACTTTGAGACAGCAAACAAATTTACATTGAAATACTAATTCAGTATTTGATATGTCCTCATATTTCGGAGCAAATGTGTGTTTTCTCTAAGTAGAGTTTGGGACCAATCTGAAGTCTAGGTTTCCTGTCATTAACATTAGAAAATTACCTGTTCCAAAACTCTCATGACACTGTTTTTATGAGGTCAAACAGCTAGTGTCTCATTTGCAAAGAGGAGCTAGAATTTGCTGGCTAGATAAAAATGAGAATAATTTTAGCTAACCACTTAGAAAGTCTCAGAAATAATTTAGCATATAAACAAATCTGTTGTTAGAGTTGCTAGACACTTATTGCAAAGAAGCTTTCTTTGGTTAGGTTTATTTTGAACATTTTATTTTTGAGTATTTGTGTATCAAAATACATGTCAAAATCATATCCTTTTTATTCATCCAAAATGGTTCTTTTATACAGGTAAAGGTGACATCCAAAGTGGAGTTAATGATCAAAAGTTAAACAGAAAGGGCTCTTCCTGTTCTTTTTGGATAGTGTGTTCTTACACGCATCTATGCTTTGGTTGCATAGCTTCTGCACGATTATTCACATGTATTATCTACACAATAATGCTTCATTTACATAGCTTTTAATGTGAGTATTACAACTGCCAACATTTCAGAGTTAAAATAATATTGGAATTAAATATGACCCAAAGAAAAGAAAATTTAATAGTTGAGATGGAAAAAAGATGCTCTCATGTGTGATTAGAAAATGATGGGGATTTGATGAAGTGGAAAGATGTGGAAAGCTGTTCTGGATGCCAACTATTTGCTCACGTGCTTGCATCAGTGATGGTGACATATGATGACAGCATGCATCAAAGAGCATCCCTTTGCAAGTTAGATAAGTGTACAAGGAGGAAAGTCAGAATTCATTGATGAACTTAAAGGAACAGTTTATAATAGGAAAGGAAGAAGTCATTTGTTCATTTAAAATGGGGATGAGCTATCTCTACATTGCTACTTGCTTTTTTAGGGTAGGATTTGGAAATAGGACTCAATGGAAGAGTTGAAATAGAAAATAAATGGGAAACTGATAAAAAATAGAAATTTTTGGCATTTTCTATACCATTTCCTTGCTGAATATTTTCAAATTATTTGAATATTAGGAAATTATTAGGTAATTTTAAATTTAGAATGAGTTCTACTTTTATTTTCTTTGGCTATCTCACACTGGAGGAGTAAACATAGAGACACATGAAACTAACTCAAACCACTCATCAATTTAGGTTTTATATAGAATCTGGTATGTGGCAGATATTGTGACCACGGCAGTCATTTACAGAGTAAACAGGATCAGAGAAGTTTCAAGAGAGCTTGTTGTTTAGAATAAGAAATCACAGCAAAGGAGGTTGTGTAAGACCTGTGGAATTAAAGATGAGGGGATACATGTTAAATTTTATGACCAATTTAGTGAGATTCTAAAAGTAGGAGATAAAATATTTCTAAATATATCATATAACCCAGTCCTTCCTATTGTCAGAAATAAAGGTCTGATGGTCTCTTAAAAAGTGAGCTTCAATTTTCTTTGTTGAAGATTTCAAAGGTAATAGGATATTGCAAAGGATTTGTTTGACTTTCTACCGATTTTTATAATTGAGATGGAAAGCATTTATTCTTTGTAAAAGTTGGACAAGTTAGAAAACCATAGTGAGTAAAATAAGTAACACAATTAGATGAATTCTAAACATGGCTATTTTATAAATTCAAGATAATGTTTTCATATGAAACATTCTATAAAATTATCACATTATCTCCTAAATAACTAATTTATATTGTTATTATACTTTAAATTTGTGATCCTCTTCTTTCAACTAAATGATTTTCACGTAATTTCTACGGTATATAGTAGTGGGGACAGATGTTAATATGATTTTCCCCAAATATTTAAGTAAACTGAAAACATCATATAAATTTTATCTAGTAATTTAATATTAAAAATTGAATGTATGAGGACATGGGTTTACTGAATCAAAAAGCAAAGCAATGTTAGTAAACATATAGGCATTTTGGAGAGGATGCCCCACAACCAAAATCACTGATTATTTTTAGAATAATTACAGTAGAAATTCAACATATTCTATTTTCTCCTATAATAAATCTTTTGCTTTTAAAGATCATAAAGTTTCTGTGCTTGTGGTTCTTTAATAGAACCATCTCTTCTTTCTCTGCTTTGCCATGTGCACCAAAGGGATCATAAATTCTTGAGAAAATATTTTGTTTCAAGAGATTAAGCCAAAAAAAAAAAAAAAAGAAAGAAAAGAAAAAAACTAAGGCAACAATGTTGAAAATTAAGAGGAACTGCATTTTAAAAACATGATCCTGTTTACCTACTTCTTATAGACATTTCTAACTTGTAGGTGAGATCAGTTGCTTTGTAATATACATCTTAAAATTCATCAAACCATGATGAATTGTTTTCACATGGGGCAAGTATTCATTGTTTTATCAGTGTAGCTCAACTTTTACTGGCTGGAACTGAAGCACTGGGTCCTGATGAGCACAGAAGCCATTTCTGGAGGGAGAAATGAAGGGCTCTAGATGTTTTGTTCAGTGCTTCATCTGTGCTTAGCAGCTCCAGCTGATTGCCTTCTGTTCTGCTGCTCCTGACTGGGTGGCCCAGCCCTCTTGTGCAAGGAGCCATTTATGTTCCTGTGCAGCTGAATTGATTGCTTAACCAGCAGTCAGTCTCTCAGCCAACTCTGAAGAAAGTGCCCTTCTAATGACTGTGCTCTGGCCCTGCAGGTAGAGAACCCCCAGCCTCCTTCTTCTCCTCTAGGTATGCACACCTGGCTGGTTTCTTTGGCAGTGAAACTTTCAGTAAATATTAGGATGACTAACTTCTGTGGACAAATGTATATTGAATCCCCACTGTAGTGATTTACATGCTTTTATGTACTTGGGAAGAAAAGGGGTGAATTTTTTGAGGGGTCAGAGCCATAAGAGGAAGAGACTTCTGTGTGATATGAAAGGATGAGGCAAGGCACCTGGCTGTTCTTGGTACAGATAACCATGTTTTCCTCTCTGCTCTCACCCTTGAGATGCAGCCTCTTATCTTTCTCAACTATTCTCTAAAGTAGATCAAATTTTTGTATTAATAATTCTACTTGTCCCATAAAGCACTATTCATTGAGGACGTAAAGATAAGACTCTTCCTGTCCACATTCACACCAGCACTTCTTGTTGCCCATTCTTTGGATGTGGGCCATTCTTAATGGTGTAAGGTGGTATCTCATTATGGTTTTGATTTGCATTTCCTTTATTGCTAGTGATATTGAGCAATTTTTCATGTGCCATGTTTCCTCTTTGGAGAAGTGTCTTTTTAGTTCTTCCCATTTTTTGATTGGGCTTCTTGTTTTGCTTTTGTTTAGTTGTGTGAGTTCCTTGTGGATCTTTGTTATTAAACCCTTGTCACTCTTGTGGAGGGCAAAATTTTTTTCCCATTCAGTTGGGCTTCTTTTTGTTTTTTTCTCTTGTCTCTTTTGCTGTACAGACAATTTTTCAGTTTGATGTAGTTGCATCTGTTTGTTTTCCTTCATTTTTTTGCCATCTATAGATGTGTCCAGAAAGGGATTTCTGAATTGTAATTCATGGAGAGTTTTGCCCAAGTTTTCCTTTAGGTATGTCATGGTTTCAGGTCTGACATCTAAGTCTTTTATCTATTTGAATTGATTTTTGTACATGGTGTGAGGGAGTTGTCTTGCTCCATTTTTTTGCATGTCTTAGTACAATTTTCTCAGCACCATTTATTGAAGAGAGTATCTTTGCTCCAATATAAGTTTTTCACTCCTTTGTCAAAGATTAGTTGACTATATATGTGTGGTTTTATTTCCGGGCACTCAATTCTGTTCCATTGGTGTGATTGTCTGTTTTTGTACCAGTACCAAGCTATTTTAATTATTATGGCTTTGTAGTGTAGTTTCAAGTTTGGAATTGTAATACCTCTGTCCTTTTTTTTCTGGTCAGGAGGCTTTTTGATATTCGAGGTCTTTTGTTATTCCATATGACTTTCAGTAATTTTTGTTCTATCTATTTAAAAAATGTCATTTCATGGTAGTGCATGCCTGTAAGCAGCAGTCTAGGAAGCTGCGGCTGGAACCGGGGAATCATGGTTTGAGTGAGGCTTGGGGCAATGTAGCAAGACCTAGTTCCAAAAAAAATAGCTGGGCATGGTGACGTATGCCTGTAATAATATCTACCTGGGAAGCTGAGGGTGGCGATCACTTGAGTCTGTGTTATCCTGGGCAACATGAGCCTGTGGTTCCACAGGCAAAAATAGGGAGACCTAGTCTCAAAAAAAATGCTATTGGGATTTCTGCTGGTGGGAATGTAAACTGGTCCAACCACTATGGAAAGCTGTGTGGAGGACACTCAAATTAATGAAAATGGAACTACCATTTGACCCAGCAATTGCTCTCTTGGGAATCTACCCAAAAGAGACCTCAATGTGGGTACAAAGGGACACCTGTGCTCGGATGTTTACTGCAGCACTGTTTATAATTGCAAGGACACGGAAGCAACTAAAATACCCCCAAACAGATGACTGGATGAAAAAGATGTGGTATATATACACAATATTACTCATCAAATAAAAATGACAAATTTGATGATTTTATGATAACATGGATGTACTTAGAAGAAATCATATTAGTAGAAACAAGTCAAAAAGAAAAAGACAGAAACCAAATGATTTCATTAATATATGGGGTATAGGAAAAATATAAACAAAAGCCATGAGGAAAAGTCAAAACAAGCTAAGCACCAAACTGAAGCACACAACTTGGGGCAGAGGGGAAAAGGGGGAAATGGTGGGGAGGTGGGGAGTGTATCCCTGGGATTACAAAGATATGAAATTTATATATAAATACATTTTTAAAAATACCCCACTTAAAAAAAATAAAGATGAGACTCTTTAAGCCTTATTCCACCTGGAAGTATCCCAGAATCTACCACTGTTTACCATTTTTTACCCCTGACATTCTAATAAAGAACAAACCTGGTCAGAAAAGGAGAAATAAAGAGGCTCTTTTGATTCTAGTGGAAGCAGTTGCTAAGTGACCTTTGGAAAGCTCTACCTTCTTCCTCAGCTCTGCTCACTCCAAAAAAGAGGGCAGTGATTTTCAGGTCCAGGTAATGACTTAAAACAAAAAGGATCATTTCAAAGTGGGAATTTCAGGAAAGCACAAATATCTAGTATTTCTTCTATATTAAAACTAAAATGCAAATGACAAGGGTGGAAAATCACTTGTGTTTATCTCTTGATATTTCTTGAATTAGATAGTAGTCAATGTTATTTCTTTCAAAGTCAGGCTCATATAGGTCAATCGTCAGATGTACTTACGTGAGTGATGTGCTTGATTAAGCAAGAAATGAGAGAGGTGAAATGAGAGATGATTGTAGAAAGTACTTTGAGACTAGGGAAAGGAATATGAGCTAGATGCTTAATAAATACAATCTCCTTTGGAAATTCACCAATATTTAAATAGCTTTATATATCCCTCAGAGCAAATGCAGAAGAAACACTGCAACAAAAAAGAAGGAATGTTTAGAGGCAGCAAAGTACTGTGGTTATGAATGAGGACTCGACAGCTTGTGGGGCAGGATTTGAATTGTACCTTTCCTACTTACTAACTGTGAGATTAGGGACTTTGTTTACTAAAGAGTAAGAAGTACAGTGTCAATTTTAGGTATAAATTAAATGTCAGCATATTGCCTTTGTATCTAAATTGTACTCTATTTCCTAACAGTAGTGGAAGTATTGTACTATCCTTTATCCTTTCTGATGCATAAAACAATCTTATACAGCCAGTTGTCAGAAAAGTCAGTCATTTACCTGCTTACAGAAAAAGACTAAAAAAACTTAAACTTTGCTTACACATCATTGATGTTTATATTTTCTCATTTAGAAATAAGGCATTCAATTCCTAAGCACCTACCAGACAAGGACTTTTTCAGAACCTTCTTGATTGCTGTCCTGAACAGGCTCACATTCATAACCTTACACTTTCTAGTATTTATTGAAGCTCATAAACTATAGGTCACTGTACACAAATCATTTTTAAGGTGATAAGAGCGAGAGCACATAACATATTCCATCCAAAATATGATCACCGACTGCAGAAATGTGCATTATTGCCCTTTAGATATGTCGATGATCAACTAAATAGTTTTAGAAATGCTATTAATATTTACATGGCTGAAACTATATTTAGTATTCTGTAGATGAAGTTAAACGTACACTCTGCCCTTAAGGGTGAAAATGACAATTACAGTTCAAAGGGAATATTATATAAGAAGAATGTGAGCTTGATGTTTGAAGGCCACCCTTTGTCCCAAATGAAGATTAGGTAGTTTCTAAATGCCCTTTGTTAGAATCAGGGACAAGACTACAAATTACAAAGTAAACTCCCTGAAGAATACTGAAAAATTTCAGTTTGAGATTGCTTCCTATGTCATTCAGGGCCCTATGGGGGGAGAGGTGTGATGCCATTTTTAATGCATGCTCTAATAGATCTTTTTCAAGACTCTAAATCATCTAATATTATCAGTCAAGCTGACTTATTCTCTTGATCTTCAAAGAGAAAATAATTCACACTATTTCCTCCTTTGAAATTTTCATTTAGTTTCTTCTATAAATGACTTTCAAAATACTTTTAATACCAGTAACTTTCACAATATCAAATGCAAGTTCATAGCACATTCACTTGTGAGTTTTTATTGATTATTAAATCAATGAATATACTGTCCCCCCCCAAAGAGAATATGCACATGTGAATGAACATTTTTAGAGAATTTAACTCTACATTTCCCTGAAAGTATTTTACCCTAAAAAGTGTTGTTTTTACTGAATAGGAAACCTAGAAAGAAGACACATTTAGCTGAAAGATGAATGAATGTTGCTCAACATTGACATTGAACAAAGATGAGAAAAGACATCATCCTTTGCTTACCTTCTTTGTTCCTAGTTGAAACCAAAAATGGAATTAAAGCTCTGCTTTATGGTGCATGCAGAACTCCAGATAAATGCTGATTGCTAGCGTGGCTGTCAGTCCTATGCCTCTCGGCCACCCTATCACACATCAGGACAGCTCCTTAAGAGCAGGTGAGCTTAGAGTGCTGATGGATGCCTGTTTGTGCTTTAACAGCGCTTTTCACTCTGTGAGTAATAACTGCCTGCTAAACAAACTCTGCATATGCCTTATGATGAGAATGTCTGAGTCCTGCTGCACCAGAGAGAGGAGCCACAATATTTTGGGAGCTGTTGAATGTCTGTAAAACAGTAAGATGGAGAAGTCCTAAACATGACTTTTGGCTTTTGCTATTCCTTCCAATCATGTGGTTTAAATTCATAGTTTCCATTTCAGTCAACTATGAATTTAGCCTAATCATAACGTTCTGGACAAAACAATTTCTTATTGGGTAATTCCACTTTTTGTGATAATTTAAATACACTAATTTATCAAACAGTTGCTTACTGAGCAATATGAGAATGTAAATTCAGTATTCTATTATTAGTTATTTAAAAGCTTCCATAGATAAAATGACTGTAAATTTGCCTCTCTTTTCAATAGATTGCGTTGTCTTTATGTTAATTATGGCCTAGATCTCATCTTATGTACATTTCTTATGTACACATCTTATGTACATGGAATGCCATGAGTAACTCTTATCAGAGGATATGTGAACAAGAGAGGATTTTAGTTAGTTTATCTTGCTCTTTGAATGGTTGAAAAATATATAGTCATTTAATTAGTTCTTCCAACATTTGATTTCACATGTAAGAACTCCCAACTTGGTCACCTTGAACAGCAATTAGTTATCTCTCCATTATCTGCCTCATTCCTGAGGATGTAAATGTCTGTCTTGCACACAAATTAAGGTCATACTATTGGCATCAGGACTCCTGGAACAACTTTTTCCTCAGATTTCATGTCGAATAGTGACTGTCCATGATATGGTGATTACCTATTGGCTTGCTGGGAGCTGCTGAAAATGGTATACAAATATTTCAAACATAATTTTATAAGCATAAACTGAACTAATGCACTATTTCTCAATATAGGATTTTATTTAGTCCACTTGACTACTTGTAAAGAATGTGTCTGGACAGTGACTCAAAGAACCTTTTTTAAAAAGCATATGAATCATACTCAATGATTTATTCACATATCTATTTAAAAAATTCCATTGGTCATGCTAAAAAAGGTTGCAAGCCCTTTGACTTAAGTATTTCTATAATGGCTGTTAAAATCAATTCTGGCATTAAAGTCTCCAAGAATGAACAATGCATTGAGTGGAAAATTGATTACATGGTCAAAGAACAGTCCTTTGTGGCCTCGTTTGCTTTTTCGATTAGCACAGCTGTCATGCCTGTTGTAGGTGGTCCTCAAAACTTATAGGGGAAAAAAATCTGTCCTTGACACTTAATGTTTATCTATGGATTTTGGGGAAAGAAATATGTTTTTGCTTGCTTATTAGAACCTACCTATGCAGGTACCAATAAGAAGTTGAGTTTTGTATAGATAAAGGAGAAATACAAAGGAGACTGATGTGTGAGGGAAAACAATTGAAGTAATATAGAAAACCACTTCTCGGATTTCTATCTAGTATATGGGAAATATATTTTGTAAGGAAAGTTGCTTTGATTTTCACTATAGCCATACCTATGAAAGAATAATTTATCTTTAGTAGAAAAT
The DNA here is from genome assembly GCA_004024945.1 of Uropsilus gracilis. Classification (NCBI taxonomy): domain Eukaryota; kingdom Metazoa; phylum Chordata; class Mammalia; order Eulipotyphla; family Talpidae; genus Uropsilus; species Uropsilus gracilis. The sequence goes on from PVHY01014155.1 coordinate 13,428, forward strand.
TAGCTGACAAACGAACTTGTAAAAGACAGCAAATAAATGTGACACCCAATCTCTTATATCTTTATTGTCTTTTCTATCAAAAATAAACTTTCAGGCCAAACTTCTTACCTGACACTCAGGGAAGCGCTTTCCTACCTACACTTCATTTTGAAGCACTTGTCAGAGTTGTTTAATCAGTCCTTATTGAAACATTAACAATTTTATCTGTTTATTTATTTATATATTTAGTCATTAGTCATATATTTTACTTTTTCTTTTTAATGACAAGATTCTAGATTCAGATCCTAGATTTCTGGAATGTTGATCTCTGGATTTTGCTTTAAATTGTCCCTAGAAAAAGTTAATTTAATCTCTCTGGTTTCCCATGGCCAAAGGACTTGTTTTCTATTTCTCTTCTTTATGGTATTAATTTCCAGTTGCTCTTCAGACAATTTAACACATACTTGCAGGCTTAAAACCACGCAAACTTTATATCTTACAAGAGGGAGAAATACAAAATGGGTTTCATTGGCCTGAAATACAGGTTTAGCAGACTGTTTTCTTCTGGAGACTCGATTTCCTCACGTCCTCGAGCTTCCGAAGTCTCCATGCATTGCCTATGTCCTTCTGCTTTCAAAGCCAGAAGAGACTGGTTAAATCTATTCTACACTGAATCAGTCTGACACTGATTTCACCTTTCAGTGATAATGATCCTTCTGATTACATTTGGCCCACCCGAGAAATCCAGACTAATCTCTCCATCTCAAATTCAGCAGATCAGTAACCTTAATTTCACCTGCAACCTTTTTTCTCATTTTCCAGGGAAGATAAGAGACCCGGGTTCAAGGGATTAGGATAAATATTTTGGGGACAGAGGCAACTTTAGTCTGACTACCATACTTACATATTTAACCAAAGTAAACTTGCTACTTCCATAGCATGTTCTATAATAGTCTACTAACTTGACCTTCATAGTTATAACTTCACTTAAGGAATAATACTATTATCCAGATTCAATAGCTTTCACCTAAATTTTATTGATATCTATGGGTTTTAAACCTTGGGTCCTTGAATCCTTTGAAATTCTAGGTCAAATATTTTGGTATGTGCATTTTAATTTTTTTATTTTTTGCTTTCAAAGAAGTAATGAGCAAAAGTTATATATTTATATATAATTCTCCATATCCCTACATCTAAATTATCTTTGTTCCCAAGTTATAGTTTTAATTCCTTCTTCCTCAGAAAACTGAAGTGATTTCTCATAGTTTTAAACTTTTATTAAAATACAATACAAAGTAGTTAAATTTAAAAGTTATAATCATTCGATTTACTATCTGTTGTCAGAACCTAGTTAGCATTCTGATAGGTGAACATGGAAATTCTGAGCTACTATATTCTTAATATGGCTAGTACTACTGGTACATTAATTGCCAGTGAATATTTCACTAGTTATAGTTCCATAAATTTGAACATTTTGCATCAAACAAATAGATCCCATGCTTGAACTTAGGAGAATTAACAAGCTTATTTTTTGAGCGAAATGGGTGGGAGTTTTAGCTTTTTGTTAAAGTTAGTCCTGTTTATTTCATTCGCTATTTTTGTTGCAAAACTCCTTACTAAGTCCTGGTGCTTTTTTGTTTTGTTTTGGATTTTTTTGGGCCATTTTCTATCTGTTTAAGGTGATTCTGAAGTCACAAATAAAATTCAAAGAAAGAACCACATCTGGTGGCTACCAAATTTCTCTCAGAAACTGTTGTCCCATGTGTTTTATCTTTCAGTTTCTTGTAATTAAAACTCCTGAACTTTCTTAACTGATAAGATTGTGACATTTATAGAGTTAAGATATAAAAAGGAATACAGGCAGATAGAAACAAATCTCCAAATTTCTCCTCTTTTTCCCTCCATGTTGTCGAGTATAGAACCTGTGAATATTGGGTTCCTGGATACATTAGAACTGCTTAATACTATTATAGCCACTGTTACTGAAAATGGCTAAAAGGTTGTAGGAATCATGTCATGCTTTTTCTACCAAAGGAGTTGCTATACATCTGACCCTGGATGAATGAAAATTTTATGACATATCTGAAAGATTACTGACTCACTACACCATACTGTCTATCCACTCCCTCCTTCAAATCATAGCTCATCAATTTAATTAAGTCTTTGCAGATACTTGTTAGGTCTCCAGTGGAAGGTTAAAATTTAACTCATTTTCTAAGTAAGCAAACTTTTATCAGGCATATTGGATGCAAGACAGTTGTATGTACCATGAAATAATGTGCCCTATGTTGTAGTTTATTGCATACTTACTCCCATAAAAACTTCAAACATAGTTTAAAAGAGAAGAGAGTGAGAATCAGGGTCAGAAGAGAGACTTAGGAGATAGAGGACAGGGGGTAGGAGAAAAGAGAGGATGAGAGATATTAAATAATATCAATTAAAGAAGTATTACATAATTAATTATGAAAAGATTGCTGTAAATTTTAAGTGCCCAGGCTTCTGAGAAAGGAGAGATCACTGTGAACTAGAGGGCAAACTTGAGGTAATTTTGAAGGCTAGCTAGTTGGAGAGTAGAGAATTTGCATTTTGAATATGTAGAATCAGCATGGAATAGAATGACTTTGATATAGAGGTTTTATTAAAATAATCCTTTTAGTTTTATTTATGTCTTTCAAAAGCTCATAATTTACTCTTCATGGATTCATCTGGGTATAAAACCATGTAGTCTAACCACAAAAAAAATAAAAATTGGTTAAAAATGTAATCATAAAATTTTTTCATATGTAACAGCATACCTCTTATTACCAGAATTAACCCTGTCAAGTGATGTGTGCAACACATGATTACTTTTATTAAAACTGCAGTGATGGAATTTTCCCCCCAAAATAGTTCCCAAGCCTCCTTTAGAGTTTATTAACTATTTACCATTGGAAACGTTTTGTTGGGCCTCTGTTGAAGCTTGAGCTTTCTTTTCTGCTCATAATTGGTCTACTAAACTTACTTGAGATTAAATGGAACCCTCCGTTAATGACTTTGGCTTATAAAGAGCAATAAAATAATTTAAATCATTTAACGTATAGCTCTTCTTTGATATCAACTATCCAAATTGTTCTAATAAAAGGATGCCTAACATATTTTTAATGAATTTCCTTTTATATAAGATAAAATATTTAGCAAGAGAGTTTGAGATGTCCATTAGAGCACCTCATTTATAAGTATCCAGGATGTTCATCTTGAAGGACTTGGTGAATCAAGGAAAAGATTCTGTGTTGCATAGAATTATCTAGCATATACACCCATCTTAGGGGAGGAAAACCCCCCAAAACCATAGCCTTTATTAAATTTGATTCTCTAAGAAAAGTATCTTCTTATCTTTCTTATCTCCTTTAACAAATCTCTGTAGAGTGTGAAACTTACTCCCCCCCCCCCCCATTTCTTTTTAGCTCATCAGAGGCACATAGATGACAGAAAGGAATTTTCAGCTGATTGCTAGTTAGTGCCTTGAAGGAACTTTTAACAGCTGTTCAAGGCCAAAATAGATTACACTGTTTTATGCAAAACCTATCAACATTTTTGCTATTGCACATTTCTTTATTTCCTCAGAGTTAATTGCTAAATGTCATCCACTCCTGCTGTTCTAGTGAGTTTGAATTTTCTCAAGATGTTTCATAACTTTCTCCTTAGAGATTTCAATCTCTGTCAAATATTCTAATTCTTCTTAAACAGTACCTTTGAAACAGGAGTGTCCTTTGTGGTAAACATGTGCAGAAACTTCAATCTCCCTTTGTTATCTTTACCCAGGATTAGAAATTTCAAGGGTATTTCTCTTTCTCTCTCTCTACATATATTTGAAGAAAGTAGAAATGTAAAAATTGCATTCATAGTCCTTTGGTTTTTTGCTTCTTAAATTCTTTTCCTTTAAAAGACCTGTATATTTCTAAAGCTTGTATTAAATGATCAAATTGTTTCCATTATATTTTCTACATCTGAAAAAATGATTTGACAGAGAGCACATAGGTTCTAAAATATCTTTCTTTTCAACGCTGCTACAGGATGTCATCCTCATGCACTTTAACGGAGTCTCTTGAGCTCTTTCAAAAATGTCTGAGTTGAAGACATTTGTTTATATTCCTTACCTAAAGGGTACCTTCTTCTCTCACAATGTAACTAAGTCCTTTAGTCAAAATGTCACACACCAGCCTGTCAACAAATCATGAAATAGGTAAGTTTCCTCTGAAGGTCATGCATACAATTGCTTATCAAAGAATTATACCAAAGGTCTTGTAACTTTACCACTTCTGTTTGCTCATTTTGCATTTTTCTTTTCTTTTTTTTTTACCTCTATCTTGCCTGCTTTCTTTACTTCCTTCCTTACATCAATATGAATGTGTTTATTATTTTACATCATAAGATGTGTCTTATTAATGTCTATTGAATTTACTATTTTAAACAGATGGATTGAAAGAAAAAAAAGTTCCTAGTTTTCTGGGTGTTTTTCTTCTCTCCTTGGTTATGCTGGGTGCAAGGGAGAAGGGGGAGGGAAGGATTTGGAGACCTTTCAGAAAAGAATACTATAAACAAATTGATAATTGTTAGGACTTTAAGCAAGAAAATGATGGAGCAGATATGATTTTTTTCACAGGCAATGTAGATGGGAAATTTTCAGCCATAATTTTATCTGGTTATTTAGGGAAAGGCATAGAATGTAGAGGGGTCTGTTAAAAAATATATATGACATGTATATCTTATATATAGTATATATATCTTATATATAGCATATATTATATATATAGTATATGTTATATATATACACGATATATTATATATAATCTTTTAGTGCTATTAACTTCAGTAGTAATACCAAATTGTAAATTTTTCTGCAATAACATCTTCCATAGAAGCATCTCATAGTAAAGATTTCTAGTTTTCCTACTCAACCAGCCAACCAAGTTGCCTCATATCCAACCACTGGAAAAAGACATTACATCAGGTAAATCCAAAGTCCCTGAAGGTTCAAAGTTAAAAATTTTACCAGTTATCTTGGAGTAGTAATGTGAACTCATGTCTACGGTGACATGAATTCATTATGCAGAAAAAAAAGTATGGGCTGTTTCTAAAGTGAGGGCCTCTGATTAGCTGAGGATGAACTGAAGAGTGAAGATTTGGTGATGGGGGATGTCATTGGGGGCCAGAAAATAGATGTAGTCAGAGGACATCATGTCAAAAAAGTTCAAGAAGTTACTGGCAATAGGTTGTGATAAATTTTACTTGTTTTTTGAGTTTTAAGAAAGTCTTGCCCAAATTCAAAGTACTGGTCTTATATTATGTTTAAAAAAATTGGACCCTGAAGCATAATTCCAGAGAAAGATAATGTTTTTGTGTGGTTTCTATGTGTTTTTCACTAGCCTTAAGGGGATTCTTAACTTTTTAGAGATAACAGACTCTGAAAAAAAATTACATTGGAGCTCAACATTTAAATATGTTCTTATAGTCTGTTATTATAATTTGTGGTTATTGTTTTCCTTCGGTATTCACTGAAGACTGTCCAGTTTTTTGTTCAGAGACACAGAATCATCTTAGGATAATTCTTTCTGAATGCTGAGCTATTGCATATTATTGTATCATAGAGAGATGAGACAGCGTTGCAGTTGCTGTAGATGAGCCCCCACATATGAGGCCTGATGGTTGTGGTGGCTGAGTCTCCAAATATGAGACATTACATGATATGATGAACAGGAACTCTGACCAGTGTAGCAAAGACTTGAAACACCACATGCACACAATCGTAAATGAGCAAGCGGAAGGAAGCTTATTAAGAGACACAGGCCAACTACTATTAGCAAAGTTTCAAGGGCTAAAGAACAGGCTAAGTCCTACCAGAACAAGCAGGCTGAAGAGATTTATGCACAAGCAGATAAAAAGCAAACAGCCCCCCATGCTTGTGTGAGAAAGGAGTCCCAAATGGGTTCCCATTGGTGAAAATAGCTTTGGGGTTTTTATGGCTTTGCTCATGTTTTGGGTCTAGGGGATGAGCTATGATAATGATGCAATTTCTTGATTGGTCAACCTTGGCCAACGTCCTAACACAGATTTAATCAGTGATAATGTTATGAACATTTTTTGTTGTTGTTTTTATTGACTTTTTTCCCTTGTTATATCTCCTGGGGATCCCATATTTGCCAGGGTTCCAGTCTATGTACCTCCTTTTAGGTGTCCTGAGGTCCTAGTCCCTATCTCAGAGATAATGTAATTTATTTAAAAATGTTGTATAGTTAAATATATTCATACTTAACTGATTTTTCAACATTGTAACTATTCCTGTGATAAACATATATTTTTAAACATACTGCACATGACTCCAATTATTTCTTTAGAATATTTTCTAAAACTAGAATTTCTGAGTGAAAAAAAATGTTCTTTAAACTTTTGATACATCACATTTGCAGAGAATCATAAAATCATCAGCAAGATATATGTGAGTACCCATTTCCTCATAACTTAATAAGCACTGGGCATTTACAAAAAACAAAAACAAACAAAAAACAATAAAACAATGTTACCCATTTGATAACTTTCATTTAATTTTCAGTTCTGCGATTATAAGTAAGATTAAATTTATTTTACTTATTTAAAACATGTGTCTGCAAACAAGTCTGCATGTTAAATCTGGTCTGTAATTTGTTTTTTTGTACAGATCCACGTTAAGACTTTTTTTTTTTTTACATCTTTAAAGGTTGTAAGCAAACAACAAAGAAAAATAAAGAAAAGAGATTTATGTAAAGCATAAAATATTTATTGTAGAGTTCTTTAGTGGCTATATAGTCAAATGATAATTAAAAATAGCTAACATTATTAATCTCTAATTTGAGTGCAGACAGTGATAAAAATTTTACATGCCGTTTTATTTAATTGTCACAGTAACCCTACAAGATAGATATATCTTTGTGATTACTGTGAAACTTTTTTTGTGATTAAATAAGTCAGGTATGTCAAGGAATTTGTCTAATATATCATTGTTAGTAAGAAGTTGATTTAAGATTTTCAGCTTCTCCAAAGCCCATGCATTTAATTATTATGCCAAATCACACATGATTTTGCTACATTTATGCATTAATTTTCAGAAAATTGTGGTTTCATATCCAATTGTCTTGCTTAATTTATTTATACCTTCCCTTGCATTGTTCCATAGAGTTTTTCTTTTTCTTCATAAAGATAGCATATGTTAAATGTTTTCCCCCAAGTCATTTTGTACTTTGTGTCGTGAGTGGAATCTTACTCCATTTATAATTGCTATCGGTTATTATTACCTGGGACAGGAACTGAGTTGTGCATGTTAATTTTGTAAGTAGTCATTATTTTTTTGATTTCTCTATTTCCTGTGGTATTGTCCTATTAAGTTATCATAATGATAGGTTTCCTGCCACATACCTACTTCCCACAACTTACATTTCCAGAATTATGTCAGCAAGCTTCCTTGTGTTACTCTGGTTTAAATAGGCATGATCCTGCTCTCTGTCACTCAGTAGGATCCTGAATCTTGGGCTTTTGATTTTCAAATAATAGTAAGAACCTGTTGTCTTCATTTAACTAAGATGTATTTATTATGAATTCATGCAGTGTTTTATTAAATATCTTGTCTATCAAGATGATCACATAGCTTTAGCTCTTTTAGCTCTTTGCTTAATAATATGATGAATTTTACCTAGATTTCCCAAGATTAAACCATCTTTGGATGCTGAAAATAATCCCTAATTGATCACAATATGTTAGTCTCTTAATATAGACCTAAATTCAACTGGTTCCCTTTTTTTTAAAGGATGTTTTATATTTATATATTTCTAAATGAATTTATTCCATAGTTATCTTTCCTGAGGTTTTCTTTACTAGATGATGCTAGCACTATAAAATGGTTTGTGGTATTTTTAAGGCATTTATGGAATTTTTTGTCCCTTGAATAGATTAATCAATAGAACTTGGCTGTTAAAAAATGTGGGTCTAATGACATTTTTGGAGGTAATTTTTGTCAACTATTCTAAGTTGTTACACTCCATGATTATAGATCAGAAAATATTTTCAGTTTTGGAGGTTTGTTTTCATCAAAATTTTCATATCTTACCAAATAATTACCTAAAGTGTATAGAATTTATAACTTTATAATTCTTAAAATGCTTGTGTAATTGTATCTCTACTATTATAATCTGTATTTTACAAATGTTATTTTTTTGTCTTACCAAAGATTTGTCTAATTCATCTTTTCACAGACATGAATGTTGATTTTACTTAAAAATCTATTGCTTTTCCACGAATTCAAAAAGACACCTGTACTTGGATGCTTGTCGCAGCAATATTCACAGTAGCCAGAGTATGGAAACAACTCAAATGGCCCAAAACTGATGAATGGTTGAAAAAAAAAGTGTTTTATTTACACAGTGGAATCTTATTCTGTAATGAAAACAGGCAAATATGAAGCATTTATAAGGATAAACTTAGAGGGAATCATATTAGCAGGAATAAGTCAGAAAGAAAAGGACATCCCACCCACCAGCAGGCAACCTCCTCACGGCTGTCTGCACGCTCGGGTCCCTGACTGTCGGGACTCCCTTGCCAGTGGGTAGCAAAGGAAGTCAGGGTTCTCTGGTAAGCCCCCTCACCCAGGTAACCCCACCAGCCATCCAGTGGATGGTTGCTTCACAGGACAGCCATCTGCGGCTCAGATCTGCTGAGCCATGTTGCCCTCTGCTCCTAGCCCAAGGAGAGCATGGGAGGGTGTAGGCTCAACCATCCGGGATGCCCCCCCCCTCTGACCCCCCTCCCGCAAGGCGGTACCAGTGGGCGGACAAGCAGGGGTGAGGATGTGTGTAGAAGGACCCCTTCCATTTCTCTCTTATTCCAGCTAAACTTCAAAGCATCAAGAACATGTGCAACACAAACCCCAACAAAGAACGGGCGAGGGACCAGGCAAAACTCCAGCCCACAAGCCTGAACTGGACATAGCAGATGGACAACCTAGAGAACCAGTGCATGCGAGACAGGAGAAACAACTGTAGAGACACGATGTCATCATGCGCATTTATGTGCTCACCGGGCAGGGAAGACCCGGGACCTTATTTCGGAGATGCCTTCTAGGAGAGCAACGCCCCCTCCCCCCACACTACAGGAGAGGAGAGGAAGACCAAAGATGGGGTAATCGATTCCACATCAAAACTGCAAACTGAAGCAGAGGAGATGATCTTCAAAGACAATTCACAGATGCCTGTATTCACAGAGAAACTACTTGACCAACACTGACTGGGGGCAAGACCCCCTAAATCTCACAACAGAGCCATAAGGAAAAGTAGCAAAGCAATGGAGATGGGATTGGAGAAGACGGCCTGCAGCAAGAAAACATGGACAGATCACAAATAAAGACAGCCTGGTCAACCAATGCAAACAATACTGAAAACATACCAGCAAGGCTCACCTGGGTCCAAAAACACAGTCCCTCACCCAGTGAAAGGATACTGCCATAGGGAAGAGACTAATGGACTTAGCACAACTAGTAAACAGAGTGGGGTTTGAGAGAATGAAAGAGGCACCAGAAGGAGGAGGGAGGGGGAGGTATCCCCCCACCCCCCCCAAAAAAAAATAAAATACAGAGGTTGTGATCTAAAGAATAAAATAAATTTGAAAAAAAAAGAAAGAAAAAGACAGAAACCATATGGTCTCACTTATAGATGGGATATAGGAATAACAAAGAAAATTCCAAGAAAATGTCAAAATATGCTAACAACAAAACTGGGCAAGCAGCTAGGGTGGGGGAGTGGGAAATCACAGAGAAGAGGAACCCAAGAAGACCAAGATGAAGGTTCAGAGATGATAAGGTGAGGGGAAATCCTGGGGAATTCAGCAATGTAATGTGTGTATAGATATAAAATATACATATGTTGTGTATATATATATATATATATAAAATATACGTGCATACACGTAAATATGTAAACAAAATGAGTAATAAGAATTTTATTGTCTTTCTATGTTCAAACGGATTAATTCCTTCAACTATACAAAGTCGTGTGTTCTTTTGGTTCTTTGCCATTTTCCCCTAGATTTTCTACTGTCTAGTTTATTTAATTTTGTACTACTTATTTAGTAGTAGAAATATCCAAGATCATGTATTTTCCTTTAATGAGTACTTCACTATTCATGTCCACATTTTTATATTTACTATTATCATTATAACTTCTAATTATTTTAATTTTTTTATTTCTTAGAAATCTTTAGAAAACTGTTTCTTAATTCTCATGTAGTTGTTTCTAGTCACTTTGATTTTAATATTTCTGTAGTATTTCATTGTGGTCAGAGAAAGTAGCATTAACTATTTTTGTCTGCTTTCTTTCTGGTGTTTATAGTTATTTCACTTAAAATATATATTCAAAATAATTTTCAAATTATCTATCTTCAATTTGAAATCAAATTAGCTTGAAACTGTTATTAGTATATCATGTTATTAGTATATTCTCTTATTCTGACCACTGTCTTAGAAGGTTTGATTTCAGGATATATATTCAACTTTTTATTTACCAATTATTATTATTAGTCCATGCCATACCAATGAAAACAGCTAATGTTTTAATGCCATAGCAATGAAAATAGCTATTTTCAATGCCATAGCAATGAAAATAGTTATTAGAGGTTAGAAATTGATCATGCTCATTATGTACACTTTTTATTCTTAATAATGGCAAATATTAGGGAGCTATTATTTCCCTCATTTTATAGATGAGGAAACTGAAGCATAGTGAGTTGAATTAACTTTGTAAAGGTGCCACTTGGTAAGTGAGGAAGAAAGGAGGAGGCACTATCTTACTGTAAGTTCACAATCTGTTTTGAATTTAATTTGTGCAAATCTACACAGTCTATATTACCAAAATTTATTCATTCAGTCAATTTGTTATTTTAAAATGTATGTATTGACTGCTTCATTGTGCTTTGTTCTTGAGAATGAAGTCATGATAAAGAGGGGCCTGCGGACCCTGTGCTCAGGAAGCTTCTATTTTCATGGTGGAGACTGAAAGAGAAAGATAAAGCATGAAAATAAAAATAATTACAGATGGTGGAAGGGTCACCAAAAGAAAGAGTAGGATGTTAGAATAGGAAAAAGTGGTTATGTTAAACAAGAAGGAGGTAGCTATATTCAACTTTGGCAGCAAAGCATGCTAGGCATAGGGAACCATGTATTCAATCTGTGCTCTAAACTGAGAATAGATCCTAGCATATTCTGGGAGTGCACAGAGTCACAGAGTTTAGAGCCCAGTAACCTGTGAGATAAAATGGTATTCTCTGAAGCAGTAGTAAAAATGGCACCAAATCAAATAGGGCAGTGTTTAAGTCTTGTTATGAATTTGAATGTTTTGAAATGATCTAATTCAGTGCAAGTTGGTGAAAAATTTTAGAGAGATTAATGAAAGTGCAATTTTAGATTAAAATATATTACTATTGCAGCTGAATAGAAAGTGTATCAACAGGTTTTAGTAAGAAAATTAGGAAACCTGCTGGAAAGATGTTGGGATAGTCAAGGTAACAGATGATATTAGCTCAGATAAGAGTAGTGATCCTGGAGATTGAGAAGAACATATTGTTATAAATTGCATTTTTTTCATGTAGATGGAAAATATTGGTTGTGAATTAAATATGGGTTATGATGGGGATGTTTTGAAGGAACTGGAAAAATAAAGGATTTCTCCTAAACTTCTGGTTAGCAACCTAATGGTGCCTTTTTCCTGAGTGAGAGAAAGATAGAAATAGTACAACATTGAATAAAAATGTTTTTGAAACAGGTTAAATTTGAGATGTACATGAATTATCTGAACTGAGATGTTGACTGGCAGCTGGATAGAAGAATCTAGAGTTCACCGGCCATATAAACAGACTTAAAGTACAGGAATGGGTGTGTTCCTTCAAAATAAGATTATAGTGGGTCAAGAGAGACCAAAAACTATCTCCTGAGGCACACTAACACTAATAGGTCGGGTGAAGGTAAAACTCACAAAAGAAAATATAAAGAAAGCCAGAAAGCAGTAATATTTTGAGTACAGGGGATATTTCAAGGAGCATTTCTAAAGATTGATGCTGGGTACTGATCCTTCTAGAAATGACTTTCTTATTCTTAGCATGATCATTTTGAATAATTTCTCAGTTTCCAAGAGAGAAGCTGCAGCACTTTCTTACAGGGGAGAAGACTCAGGCGAAACACACCCTGAGTCATGGATACCTGAGGCCAGTTTGCCATTGCTTATAGTTGGACAAGTGTCTAAACTTTGAATTAAAATTTCTTCACAAAAGTCTTATCGGCATGCAAGGATGTTTATAGTCAGTGTAATAATAAGTCGTTCTCTAGGTGTTTCTTCCCCAACCTCGGACTTTATATGCTTAGTTTTCCCTTCCTTTTAAATTCAAGAATTTCATTAGATGTTTTGTAAATATTGGATCCTATCCGTTTCTTCCATTTGTAATTCAGAATTTTTATACATGTAATTTATACATGCTTTTGTCTATTATGTCTTTGGATATGGATTATTTTCTACTTGTCCTCATCTCTGCTTCCCGAACATCCAGGCTTCATTGTCAGTAATCAGTTGTCTTTCTTGTTCATGTCCATGGTCTTTTCTTCTATTGTCTTCTGGAGATTTTTACAAGGTTAAACTCCACACACAACTCATTTCGTTTTTTGTAACCTAAGAAACCTTACAAATTTTAATGAACTAAATATTTACATTCCACTATTAGCAATTTTCTTTCAAACTGTTCCTGATTTCACCCTCTTTTGTACTTTTGTACTTCTGTTGATCAGTTATAGATTCCCTTTTCTATCTGTCCTTTTGACTTTTCACCTTGATTTGCATCTTTATATTTATGGAAACAAGTTTTCTTTAGCTTATATCTGAAATATTTTTTCTGAAATATTTTTTATATCTGAAATGTTTAATATAATTAAATATTATAAATATCCTTCTCAATTTCTATCCTGAGGTAGTCATTATAGTTTTCCCACCACCAAAGTGCCCTCAGTCCTCCACTGTACACTACCATGCTGTCCTCTCCCTGCTAAGCCTCCACCCCAGACACTAGTCCCCCTACCCTTCTTTTACCCTCTCCCCTCAAATGTCTTGGCTCTACAGTCTACTTTCACAGGTCAGTTTTCTGGGTTTCCTTATTCTTTGTTTGGTTTCTCTATATTCCATGTATAAGTCAAACTATCTGGTATTTATCTTTCTTCTTGCTCACCTCACTTAGAACAATCCCTTCCACTTCCATCTATGTTGCTGCAAACTGCATGACTCTATATTTTTGATCCCTGGTTGGTATTCCATTGTGTTTATATATAACTTCTTCTTGATCCACTTGTCTTTTGGGGAATTTAGATTGTTTCCATATCTTGGATATTTTAAATCGTCAAAATAAATAAGGATGTTTAAAATAAATTAATAAATTAAAAAAACATTTCCTTATCTGTTTCATGTCTATTGCACATTTGTTTTACAGGTCATATATTTCCTACGTTTTCCTTATATGGTCAGAGTTGTGACTTAGCATGGGCTTTTCTCTAGAAATCATGTTGGATTTCCACCTTTCTGTTTGGATGCGGAAGGAAACCTACCTGAGCTCTCTTAGGCTAATTCATGATTATTCGCTTGACTAGACTAGAGCTAGGTTTTCCTCTTGTGCACAGTGCTGATATTGGGTCATGAGCATTTGGACATGCTCAGGCCACAATTACCACATGGTTTATCTTTCACATGTCACAAAAATTTTGTGTGGAAATATTATTGTCTTGAACAGAATTTGACTTTGTCCATCATAGTCCTGGAATTTTTGTTAGAATCATATCTTCACTCCTAAATTCTGAGATAAGTTAACTTTGGTTGTTCTTCCTTAGTCTGTTAACACTTGTATTATGTTACAAAAATTACCTGAAGTTTCTGGCATTTTTCATAACTTCTTTTCTAGATCCTAGTCTTGATACAACCCTTCCAACCTTTTTTATCATTTTTTTTCAAGAATTGGAGATGGTAGTGATTAATGGTAATTGGGAAATCAATCACATATTTGCTTAGGCTACATCTTTCTGTTTTCTATTCTGCACCTTAATAATGGAATATTATGCAGTCATCAAAAATTCTTTGCTAAATACAATTTGAATTATATTGAAAGAAGTTCTATATCTTTTATGTGTGTTTAAAAATCAGCTTGATTGTAGTATCCATAAAATTTCACTCATGGTTACTTATAGCATATAAAATTATAGGTGACTTGTACTTCCCTTTTTATAAACTGTATACCTTATAAAATTTTATATACTGAGTATTTTCTTCTGTTAGTTATACAGTACTTTAATTTTGAATGTCATGTACTCAGTGAAGCAGTCATAGGTACATTTTTACCTTGTCCTAAACCAGTTCATTCTTAGCTAGGTTAGGTATTAGGAAACTGTCTGACTTTGTTGTTTCTGTGTGAACTGAGGCTAGGGAGCTTATGGACCCTTCTCAGAGTCTTGTCACACTGATTTTTTGGGTGCATATGTCTCTTTTATAAAAAAGGAGTTAGGAGTCTTCCATATGTGCATGACCAAGACCATCCTTTTTATATTACCTACACCAGAAAATGTTTGAAATTTCTCAGTGATGATGATAACCTCTCTCATTCCTAGGCTGTATTTTCATATATAGATGTGTTTTGAGGTGCTTGAAATATGTTTTTGTTAAGGTACTTGAAAGACACTGACAGTTGGCCATGGTGGTTACTCAGCAGGTTTTGGTATAGCATGTTAAACAAAACTTATTTTATAGGGACGTTTTTTCTCTGCCATTCAGCACAAGTGAAAACTATCTCCTGATTCAAAAATAAATTATTAAAGGAAAGGATAACTTCCATCCAACAAGATTTTATTATATATTTCTAAAATGATATTTTAAAATTATTATTATAGAAAATTTCAAATATATACAAAGTTAGAAAGAATAATATAACAATAAATCTCTACATTCATCACTCAACTTCAATAATAACTAGAGTTTGGTGATTTAGTAACAAGTTATACAAATATTTTACTATGTCTGTAATATGTAAGTACATTTAGAAAAAGATACCACAATGCATGATGACTGCTTTAATTCATATGGGGTACTGTAAAAAAATATCATGAGTGGGTGAGTTATTACAAATAGATATTTGCTTTTCACATTTATGGGAGCTATAAATCTGAGGTCAGCTTGCCAACAAGGTCAGGGTCTCGTGAGGGATCTCTTCTGGGTTGAATGGAAAATTTTGATTCTATCTTCATATGGTGGGAGCTCTCTGAATCTCTGATTTTATAAATACCACAAATTCCTTTCATTAGAGCTTTACTCACAAGATCTATCGCCTCTCAAAATTTCCACATCCTAATTGCCTGCCTGGGTCATTAAGATTTAAATCTATGCCACCCCTTCTGCCTCGAGTTTGGATGGGAGGGGCCACACCTCTTTCAAGTTGCCGCGGTAGCGGTGCCTGGAGGGAAGGCCTCAGACAGGTAGCATCCTCTCGTCCAGAGGGTGTAGGGTGATCCAGGTCAGCTGCACACCACCAGGGGTAGCCAGCTCAGCCTGGAGGCCTCCATGTGGCTCGGAGCTCCCAATCTTCCACCCCTAGCCAGCAGAGAGCAGAGGCAGAGAAGAACCCTGGGCTAAGCCCTCCCCCCAAGTCTGGAGAGTCCAGGAGGGGGGACAGATGGGGTTGTAGCCCCATCCACCAGTAGATGGTTGTTGCACAGCAGCCATCTGCAGCCCAGATCAGCTGAGACATTTGGGCCTCGCCCCCATGCAGAGAGGTACCAGTATGTGGGTGGGCAAGGGGAGTAGGGGGGTTAGGGGTGTGTGCCCCCTCCATTTCATCACACTCCAGCTAATCTTCAGGAGAAACAAGAACATCTATAACACAGACCCCCATCATAAAACAGGTGAGGGAGGGACCAGGTAAAAATCCAGCTCACAAGCCTGAGCTGTACAACAGCAGATGGACAACCAAAAGAATCAATCCAGGCAAGACAGGAGAAACATCTATAGAAAAACAGTATCATGTAGCGTACCAATGCATTTGCCAGGTCTGGAAGACCCAAGACCTCATTTTGGAGATGCCTTCTGGGAGAGCAAGGCTCCCTTCCCCACACTGTGGGAGAGGAGAGGAAGACCAAAGATGGGGGCATTGGCCCCACAGCAAAGCTGCAAACTGAAGCAGAGAAGATGTTCTACAATGGCCACTCACAATTGCCTGTGTCCACAGAGAAACTTCTTCACCGGCAATGACAGGGGGTGAGACCCCCTAAATCTGATGCCAGAACCATAAAGTAAAGCAGCAAAACAACAGAGGTGGGGGTGGAGAAGACAGCCTCCAACAAGAAAGTATGGAAAGACACAAATAAAAATAGACTGGCTGTTCAGTGCAAACTTCAGGCTGAAAACCTACCATCAAGTCTTGCCTGTTACTGAGAACATAGTCCTTCACCCAGTGAAAGAACACTACCACAGGAAAGAAAGAGACTAATGGATTTAACACAGATTAGCAAACAACAAAGAGTGGTGAGTGAGAGAATGGAGGGGGCACCAGAGGAAGGGTGGTGGGGGGGATAGCTCAAAAACCATTTACTGAATTTGTGATTTAAAGAATTAAAAATTAAAAATAAAATTTAAAAAATTTAAGTCTATGAGTTTCAGGGGAAACATTCAGATTATAGCGACTACATACCACCCCTATACTAAGTTGCTAATGTTTTATTTTACTATTTTTTTGGTTTATAGTGACTACTTTCTCTTACTTCTGAAATGTATATCATATATTTGAATTTTGGTCTAGATTTTTGCTTAACATTACATCAGTGTGATTTATTAGTGTTGTTAATTGTAGTTTGCCAGTTACATTGATATAAAATTGAATACACAATACTATTTCTAATTAATATTGAAGGATATTTTAGCTATTGAGAACAATGCTGATAATGAAGATTGTTTTTTCATGATGAATGAACATAAGTAACCATCTAGTAAAGCACACACATATAGATAGAGAATTATTGCTTTACAAAATATGTATGTGCTTGGTTCCAGTAAAAATTGTCAAGCAATTTCCAAAGGGAGTTATCAATCACATAAAATCCTATGTCCTCACCAACACAATAAATTACTCAATTAAATTAAAAAAAGAGAAAAGTCAGTTGTTAATGTTGTCTAGTAGCCATTTTTATTTAAATTTTCTAAATTATCTAAAACATTTTTTGTACTGATTTGCTTAATTAAGGATCCAAGCAAGTTGCATACACAGCACTGGTTGATTTGTCTCATAGAGAGTTTTATTTTTAAATCTTTAAACGTCACTCTGCCCATTTTTATGCCATTTAGTTGTGGAAATCTGACCATTTATCCTGTAGAGTGTTCCTCAGTTTGCATTTTGTTTATTGCTTCCTTGTGCTGTTTAGCCTGTTTATCTATTCCTTTTATTTAATGACAGAGACTTTTAATGCAAGTTTTATAACTTCTCACTTAATAAAGCTGTGATTCTAAGAATTTAGCTAATTTATAAGTGGAGGAGATGGAATTTAAATACTCATTCAGTTAATTTTAAAACCTAACCTCTTTCTATTACATGTTGCTATGCAAGTACAGAGACTTAGAAAAGATGAGGACCTGTAAAGGAAAAAATAGAGACTAGAGGAGACTGTATATTTTACTTTCTTGCATACAGTGTTGTAAAATGTGAAGTAAGGAGAAAGTAGAATACTTTAGGTATTGGCTTTCAGTTTATATTTCCTTTCTTTTGATCATGCAGTCGTGAATATCCAGAATTCAAAAGCACTTTGCAACTCCCACAAATAGTTTCTTGCGCCAAATGAATAAATATTCAAAGTAAATTTTATTGAAGATTTAGTTATGGCGATGGAACGGGACTTGACATCTTTATACTGTTTGTACTAATTTGAGTGAACTGATGTAACCAGTACAATAGTCTGGGTGTCTAAACAAACAGAAATCTATTAGCTCACTGTTTTGGAGGCTAGAAGTTCAAAATCAAAGTAATTTTGTTGGTTGATTCTTTTTGGATGATCATTTCTATGTACATATGGTAAGCTCCCTGTATGCATGTTTATTTTCATAATTTTTCCTTTTGTCAGAATGCGAGCAAATTTGGATTGAGACTCAACATAAAGAACTCACTTTAGCTTGATAACTCTTGTAAACATTATCTTGAAATAAGATTACAAACTCATGTGCTGGTTTTAGGACTCCAATTTTTTTTTTTTTTGAGAAAGGTGAGTCTGGAACAACATAGAACATATTATTAGTTCCATGCATTTATTCATTTCTTTGGATATTCTCCCAAGTACCAGGTACCTTGGTCTCTGAGGGAGTTTATAGAACATTAAACCTTTAAGAACATTCTTCGGAAAAGTGTTCATATTAGTTTTGAACTAAGCAAGAAAAACCTTTTCAGAACTAAACTTTCTAGATTCAAATATATGAAAACCAGGATAGGGACAAGAGAAAGACCTAAATCTGAATGTATCCTATGAATTGGAATCAATCATTCTTATTGGTTATGAGAAATTCATTATTCAATAAACTGAAAGCTAGGATTACAGGCGTGTACCACCATGCCCAGCTATTTTTTGGAACTAGATCTTGCTGTGTTGCCCTGAGTGGAACTCGAACCGTGATCTCTAGCCCCAGTCGCTTCTGTAGACTGAAGCTTACAGGCATGAGGCACCGTGAGGTTTAATCAGTTTAATCTTTTTTTCTTACTTCAGAATTTGTTTTACTTCTTAAAAATAGTTCTTGACAACACTTCATGTTCAACTGTTTTTATTATGAATTTTAGTTTTTTTTACAAAATGATTAGTGGAGAAGTTTATTGTTCTGTTTCAGCAAACCAAGAGCATAATTACAATCTGGGAGTATTTAATTGCTGTTGTGATACCTACCTCTCTTATTTATCTTAAATGCACATCTAACTTTTTGAAGATGATAAAATTTGGATTGTTGCATCAATACATTAAAAAAAAGGTGGTTAGTTACCCTCTAGTGAAAAATATAGTCATAAGTGATCTAATATGAAATTTCAAAGTATTTTGAAGTATAATATCTATCTATTTTGGTGAAATTTGACTCTTTGGTTTGGATTTTCTTTGACTGCTGTTACACAAACGTATGTTTGTGGACATGCAGGAATAGTGTTGGTTCAGAATAGAACTAGCTTGCTGGTAAATACTAGGTCAAAGTGAAAGGAACTACCCACAAACTGGATAGTTGACACAAACAACTTATCTAAAGTTGAGATTAGTGAAAGTTGTGGCCCATAGGAAAATTATGCATAATTTTTCTAGGAAAAAATTCTGTGAACCTCAGAAATACAATCATTTTGGATTTGCTATTTTCTCTCAGGAAACCTCGAAGACATCAATGAAGTCCCAGTTAAAAACATCACTCTAGGAATAAAGCTGCTCCATTATCTTGAGCTCTGCCACTATTGTATATGTCAATACTCTGAGCAGAAGCCTTTTTCTAAGGTTGATGGATGTACTGTGTCTCCATGTGTATGTGCCTATAGTTAGATTTGCTTTTAAAAAGGAGCCATTAAGCATGCCTATTTCAAAGTGTTTCCCTTTTTTATCTACACAATCAAGCTTATGTTTAAATATTTCACAACATACATTTTCATAAAATGTAGCAAAGGTACACTAGAAGTCTAGCTCATGACTTATTTTTGAGTCAGATAGAAAGCATTTTTGTCTGTTTGGAAAAGTCAAGTTTGATAGAAGGTAATTTTTTCTCCGAAGTCTGAAAATTTAGGGGACAGAAATGTAAGGGTCTAGAAAACTGCCACCAGGATCTAAAGATTTCCAGGCTCTAGAACTAGCAATATTTGTCAACTGTATGAAATTGCCAATATCTTACGTTTTCCTACCAATCCAAACAGCAATTTCATATGATTAATAAAAATTTAAGAACATATTAATTTGGAATGTAAGTAGGAAGAATTTTTAAAAGGCAAATAGAAAGAATAGCAGATTTTTTTTCAATTAAATGTAGAAGATTTTAACAATGTTGATGACTCAGTTTCATACTTTAATTTAGTTCATTAATTTAGGTTCATACTTTTAAGAAGTGTCCCTTAAAGGGAGGCCAGGAACCCCTTTGCCTGTATCTAGACTCAAGGTAATGTATGAATTCTGTGACTATGGAGATTTTATTTTATTTATACCTAATAATAACACAATTAATGCCTTTCTTAGTGCTATGAAGATTAAATAGGGTGATAGAAGGGGGTCTAATTAAATATTACTGTCTCAGGTGGTCTGGAAATTCCTCTCCTAAGAGGTAATATTGCATTGAAACCTAAGTGATGAGAATGAGGGTATGAATGGAAGAAAAAGGACGACTCCTACAGGAGAAGGAACAACGTGCCCAAAGACTCTGAGACACTCTGAGTTGGGAATGAACTTGAACTCTTCAAAAAGAGACCGGTGTGTTTAGCATTCAGGTGAGAGGCAGAATCTCAGTAAATGGTTATTGCCAGAGTCCCTGATGCTGCAGCCCTCGGCTTGTCACCGAATGTTGCTGATTCTAAAATACCTAATTTCTAAATGAGAAATCATTCTTAACCAGCACAATAGCTCTTTCTTTAGTGTTTATCTATGAATTACATATACTGAACACAAAGAAAATTTTCTCATAAATACCAACTTTTATTTTCATTATATTTTTTCAAAAAATCAAAAAAATTTTTACTTAACACTTATAGTGCCAAGTACTGGGCACAAATATATATATATATATATATATATATATAATAAATAGTAATAAATATATAATATAAATTTATATATGTATTTATTTATATATATAATCTTTGCCATGATAATATTTATAATTTTGGGAGTATATAAACATATAAAAGAATTCTCCATACTGTCTGATAATAACAAAATTATCTCCATACTGTCTGATAATAACAAAATAATACAAATGCTGAAAAGACAGGAAGTAGTAAAGATAAGTGGAGATAACTTTACAAAAAGTAAAAGAAAATTTTATGGAAAAATGTGTCCTTGAACTGGTCTTGGTAGATAAATAAGACTTTTAAAAAAGTCTCCAATGTCTCTTTTGTTTCAATTATTCTGCATGACCTTCCAAGAGGGAGTTTCAGAACAGGAAGAAGCATCCTAATGAGATTAAGAATGGCCAATTCTGGTACTATAGATGATTGTTTTGATTAGAAGTGTGTTTTGGTGACTGGGAAAAATTTTCTAGATGTTTTGTTAAGGAAATTGATGGTGAAAAGAAGTAGGAAACTGAAATACTTTACATGAGGAAGAAGAGTTTGAACTTGAAGCAGTAGGGCTCAGTATTTCCTTTAATGATATACCAAGTAGTGGTATGCAGAATAATTGGGGGAAATAAAGAGACATTGGAGTGAATTATATGTTTGGTAAAGAAAGAAGTTTTGGTAGACTGAACATTATGGGTCTATAAGGGAAACAAATATAAAAAATAACTTGAAGGATTAAGTAACATTTAGTAGCAGAATTCTTTTGATATTTAACTACCATGAATTAAAGGTTATTGTTTCAAGAATCAGAGTAACTGCTGTATGTATTTCATCTTTGTTAATTTGGGGGCAAAAAGACCATTATTTAAGTTTCACAGATAAGGAACTATTACAGGGCAGGGTGAAAGGCAATGCAGAATCCCCAAACCTGCCTGCTCTAAATAGTAGCTGCCTTCTGCTGTCTTAGAACAAAACATACTCTACTGTGTGAGACCTGTAATACTTTTAGTGGCAATAAAGAGAAGAGAAGAAAAAGACAAACAATATGGTTTCCAAATCAAGCACCCGCAGTTACCCATGTCCTTGTGGGTAAATGACCAGCAAAACAGATTGACCCAAAGGAGGGCCACTGAGGCCCAAACATATCCCACAGTCTAAGGCACTCTCTAGTGAGGACCTGTAAGATAGGGGCAGAAGGGACCCAGCATGTTTAGGACAAAAGGGAAAAAATCAAATCAAGGTAAATGCTACCATAGTGAACCTGCCCATGGTCTCTCTCCCATGTCACTTTCAAGTTTCTTTTTCCAAGTCCTCAAGTCCCTGGTACTAGTTCAAGGCCAAGAAGAAAGCTCACCTTCTTCATAGGTCCCTCTATTTCTTGTCCTCCAGCATGTCTCCTTCTTGTTCTCCTACCTTCTGTCTTCCTTCTTCTAGTCTCCTGTCCAGCTTTCCTTCCTCCTTGCTCAGGTCCACCCTTCCTGGGTGGGACAAGGAACCTGGAATTTCCCCTTTCCCAGGGACCTCCCTGTTTCAGAACTAAACCTCAAGGAGATTAAGGGAATTATTTTTATTTGTTAAATACTGTTTATTCTTTAAGTTGACTACATTACATTTTGCATTACATATTCTGTGAAATATATATCCCATGTACAGATTAACAAGTTAGCGGCTGTGTATTTACCTTCTTGATTCTTGTCCTGTTTATGTACATGTTCCTATATTTTTTATCTAGAATTACCAATGTGTTTGTTAACATGCCTTTTTGTTAATGGTATAGTTTCCTTCATAGTGTTTACCTACCTCTAACTTAAGCAGTCATCCAAAATTCTTAGACACCCCAAATCTTAGATTAAAATGGGTTTTCTGAGGATAAAGACAAGATTCTGAGATTACACCGCAACCACATTAGTTGGGCAATTTATAGCTTGCTTCACTTCTTCCTTCTATAACTTCTCTCTTCTGACTGATGGCTATGAGAAAAAAAAAACCCTGAAACATTACTTGTTGAACCTTTCATCAATGACTCTAGTTTTTAAAACCTATTTTACTTTATGTCAGTAAATGTATTTATAAAGTACACCTTATATAATTATTGCCACTGGTTAGGTTCTTTCCTTTATCTTAAATTTTTCTCTCTAAATGTAGCTGATGTAATCTTTAAGTGTAAGATTTAAAGGTTCTTTCCATGGCAAAGTACAACACTATGGCATTTTGATAGATAATGGCAAAGATTTTGTTACAGCTCCAACCTGAGAAGTGAGAAATGGGAGACAACCTGGAAAAGCCACATAGTGGTTGCATTTGGATCAGGGTAACAGCAAATTGTGCAGTAGGAATCAGTCTATGTATGATAATTAGGGTGGAGTCAGCTAGGTTTTTGGGTTCCTTGTGGACTAATTAATTTGGTTATTTTCTGAGGTTCCAGGGAATAAGAACTCTTTAAAATCATTTGGTACATGGCCCTGCAGAGCCCAAGGACACTAATTGACTCAATTATCTCCTTAGGAAGGGAAACTAACCAAACTCAAGTCAGGCCTCAAAATTCAATCAAGACAAACATAAAAACAACTACATTATAGCTACCACATGGTACACTGAGGTAATCTTGTGCATAGGAAATCCTTTTTTTCCTCAGGTCAATTGGAAGACTCTCCTGTCTCTGGTTCATTCTCTCAGGTAGACTTGCTTTTGGCAAGACATGCCAGTATTGATATGGGTTATCAATTCCAGGGTATGAGAATTCTTACTAGTTGGGTTCTTCTGGCTTGATCCATTCAAAGATGAACTTCTGTAGTTTTCAGGATATTTACTAATTTAGTGATAAATTCTGCGGTGGTACTGATACTAGAGTATTGCACTAGGCACTGAAGAAAAAAAGAGAGAATTTTAAGAAATCTACACACTTGAATAGTTGAGAATAGTGACTTTTTGATTCAAAGGGCATGAGACAATCCACTGTGACACTACTTAAGAATGTTCCTCAGATTATACTCTAAATTCTGTCTGCTCCCTACTATCTTACTGCTCTGTTTCCATATGTAGATGTTTTGTCTCTATTTTTATTACATAACTCCTACTCTTTTTTCCCTTTCATTTTTTTTCTGTACTTGACTCTGTTAATAAGCTTATTTACTATTATTTGCTTAGAGAGTAAGTTTTCTATTTCTAGTTATTAATTTTAAATGCAAGTTGAACAACTTAAATTTCTTTCAAAGAAACCTTGAATTAAATCACTTGATAGACTTTTTCTTCCCATTAAACTTTGATTAAAAAAATGCCTCTTATCTCTGACTAACACTTTTTAAGGTTTAATTTCCAGATATTTTATCTTTTATTTTCAATTAGTTACGTCTAATAAACCCAATCATAGACACATAGACATACATAGAGATCCCAGGAGTGTTAAACTAAATTTTTAATTTTTCTGGGCATTCAGCCCAGCTTGACTTAACTTTTAAAAAATTTTCATTGTGTCCTAGTTCCTGTTTTAAAATAGATGATTTATAATTACTAATTAACTAGAATAAGATGATAAGGAAGATGATTAGCTTACAAAAGCTAAAGGTTTTTTTTTCCCAAAGATTGATATCACAGCAATGGATACATACATACATACATACATACATATATACATACATATATCTATATGTAAACATTTTCCTCTATAGAAAAAGTTTTTTTTCCCATTCAGTAGTTCAAATATTCTTTATTATTATAAATGAATTAACCCTGTCAGAAAATTCAGTTATCTTATTAGTCTGCTAAATTTTATCTCTATTTTTTGCTGATCTCTTTTTTTTGAACAGTAAGTTAGTTCTAACAGACTTCCATCTGTTTTATATTGTTTTATTCTTGTAATGATCCTTGTATATTCAGATTTGTTTTTAAAGGAGAAAATGATTCCACCAACAAATAACTTTGCTGAAGATTCAAAAAATACTAGCTTAGTTTTTTCAGAACTAAGCTCCTGCTTTTCTATTGCAGCCTGTTTTACCTATATCTCAATAAAACCATGATCTACTTCTTTTCTCTCACACCTCCCATTTAGTCTAACTCCAAAATCCTATGGTACTACTTTCAAAGTCTATTTCTACCACTACTCAGGAATCTTCTAGGCTCCTGTCCTGATTTGGGTCAGCATCACTCTTCTAAGTGACTATGGTAGACTCCTAAATTTCTCATTTTGTCTGCCCCTGCCCCACTGCAGTCTACTTTTTGGCACACCAGAGTGTCCTTGAAAGAAATCAAATCATATCACTCTCAGAGAAGTACCTCCAAGACTTCCCATTTTATGCAGAGGCGAAGGCCAAGATAGTTATAATGGTATATTTGAACTTTACATGACCTGAGTTTTGACGACATTTCTGACTTCATCTTCTAATACTCTCTAGTTAGTCACTTTGATTCTGTCATATGAGCTTCCGTGTTGCTATTCAAACATGTTACCATTTAAATTTGAGTCTTTGCTCCTGATAAACCTCCTGCCAAGAATGCTCTTCTCCAGACAAGGGTGTGGATCATCATATCACCTCTCTCAGACTATTTTTCAAATGTTACTTCTCGTGGGGTCCTTCTTGGGTTATTTAAAATTACTGCCCACACACAGAACTCCAATTGAACACTTACTGGTCTCTCTTTTTAAAATAACACTTACTACCATCTAGCCTATTATCTATTTTATTCATTTATTCATTCATATCCCACTGAAATATAAACTTTAAAGAGAAGGGATTTGTTTACTGATGTACCACCAGCATCTAGAATAATGCCTCACACATACAGGAGAAGTTCAGTAAGTATTGATTGATTGGATGGATATATTGAATAGTGTGGAAGAAAATGGTGATTATGTTAAAAGCACTACTCCCATTACATTTCTTGCACCTGCACCTACCTCTTATTTACTCACTTTCTGAAAATTAGAGTTCCATCCTGCTTTTTTGGTTTCTTCATTTTTTTTTATCCATTTTATTAATTTGTCACAATTGTGAATTAATTGATCCCTCCTCCTCCCTCCATAT
>PVHY01014156.1:0-39229 GCA_004024945.1 Uropsilus gracilis
CCCTCCCCAAGAGGTTCAGTGAGGGGGCTCTTGCTCCCAGGAACCTGGCCTCAATAAGCTCAGGGGGAGACTTGCTTCTCAGAGGCAATATTGATTCCTGAGAGGCGGGAGATGGAGCGGATGCGTCAGGCTATCAGCTGGTAGGAATTCCTCGGACAAGGCCATTGATCGTGGCAAAGAGCTGTTCACGAAGGCTGCTCAACAAGCAACGTGCGAGGAGTCTGAGCGCCTTTGGTCCTGCTCGGGACCCCATGGGGGTGGCACGCCAGCGCTCGGAAGGAGCCGGGCAGGGCCTGTGGGCCGGGAAACGGAGGACCAAGGAGGACAAGCAGGTCACACGGAGGCGAGAAGGGAGCGTCCCTGCGCCCTGGGTGATGGTCTTGCCACGCGGCTGTGCTGCTCTTGCTCAGTGTGCAGCAATCGCCATGCACCTGTCCCGCCTAATTGCTGCAGCCGCGCGCCTGGCAGAGGGCGCCAGGGCGTGTCGGGCACATCCAAGCTGGAGTCCGGCTCATCGCCAGGGAACGAGCACACCAAGCACTTCCACGCACCGGCCGCACCTGCCTCCCACCGCCCCTGGGCCCGGGGTCCTTCCCCTGTGAACAACAGGTCCTAAACACCGCCGCTGGGCCCATTCTCAGGCCACCACCATCGCGTGGCCTCTCCTCCAACTCCTGGGCAGTCAGCTGCGCCTGTGACCTCACACGGCGGCCCTTGCCGGGTCCCCTGCTGTATCTGCACCCGGCAGCTCCCAGGAAAACTCTCACTGATCCTGAGATGGCTGCAGCGTGGACACAACCCAGCGCCAAGCTGCGCGGTCACGGGGGACGCCTCGGGGGCAGGATGAGGCAGCGTGATGGACGACACAGCCAGGAGGGCTCGCTCTCGGAGGAGATGCTCCTGCAAGACAATCTGGCTTCTGCGACCGCCCTTCCTGCGTGTCTGAGCAGCGGCCGGGAGAGCGCATTGGCTGGGAGGCTCCCCAAGGTGCTTGGGCGAATTTGGTTGCTCTGTCCTCCAGCTACGTGGGAGCCCCCCGCAGAGAGGAGGGGGCTGAGCACTGGACCTGGAGTCGGAGGGTCCAGGCTCGGACCTCGGACATCACTTGGCATCTCAAGGCCTCTGTGATTTTATCTGAAAATGAGACCACGGTTTATGCCTCGCCTGACTGGTCAGCTCCATCAGTTCTGCCAAAGCCCATCCGATTTGTCTTTACACGCTTTTTGGTAAAAAAAGAAAAAAATGGAGAAAACCTTGAATAAATAAGACTGTGTGTGTGTGTGTGTGTGTGTGTGTGTGTGGCTTACACTATTACCACTTTAATATATATTGTATATGTTACATTGACAGTTATAATGCAATGTTTCTTTAACATAAAAAATCAAATCAAATCACAAAAACAGGAAAAGAATACCAACAACGACAGAAAATACCCAGAAGTTGACCTGACACTAAAAGAACCTCGTTGTCATCTTGCACATTCCCTGGAGTTCACACCACCCCTTCCGACATGCAGGGCAGAGGCGATAGAATCCATTACTTAACATTTCTCCACTTGTGACTTTTTCCCCAAGTCTTGAGGGTCAAAGTACAGGTCATGAACCAGCAGCTGCATGTCAGAGACTCTTGAGTTCAAGTCCTCCCAAGACCTAGTTTTTTCACAGATGCGGAATCTATAAAATACAGCATGTGCACTTTGCTAAGGTCTCGGGGGGCTTACGTATGTCGTGGACGGGAGCCTTTTTCTTGAAATAAACTCCTTTGGGGTGTCTGAAGAACGTCTGCTTGTTTTTCAAGAATCCAGGACCAAACAGGTGTCAAAGCTTTGTACCCTGACATCTCACACACTGCATACCACAGATGCTGGTGCCATTTAGCCTGCTGTGCACCTGACCTGGATCTCATTTCGATGTCCCCTGGACTCTGTGCTCTTGTCATCACAGACTTTGTCTCGAACTTGCATGTCCATCTTTTTTGTGCCTGAGAATAGTCACCGAAAAATTCAAGGGAATCTGTCATTAGAATCAAGTGAGACAGTGGATATGGGAAGAGAGATACATTTATTCATTTGTCATTTATCCAAGAAATGCTTCCCGAGCAGCCACCAGGTGCCAGGACATTGCCTATTGTGCCATAGCTGAAGTAAGAGGCACAGCCCTCATTGGGATCACAAGGTCGAATATGTACAATAGGCCATGATTTCCATCCTCTTCCCTTGGTTACGGGTTCCAGGCATTTGGCAGAGTACTAAGCGTTCATTGGGAACTCAGGTGTTCACCCTTGGGAATGTGGTTGGTCTGTAAGGTCCAGGTAACTTGTCCAGGAAAACCAATCAGTTTTCTACGACCCCAGCATAGTTCACATGCCCCTGACCTTAACCTTCCCTTGGGCTCTGGCCTTCTGTTCTTGACAGAAATATTTCCAGCTGCAAAACAAATGGAAACTCACTTATGTTTTCAATGGAGATTCTAACAGATAAATGGACTGCTCCATAAAAGCTTAAACAATGTAGTAGAGAAGAGGATTCTGCAAAATATGATCATGTTTTATTTGATAGATCCTCCTTACGTGGATATTTGTGCCATGCTGAATGAAATTACCCCCAATTTTAAAAAAAAAGCTAAACTCTTACTTTTGTGCAATCACTAGCATGTAGAATAACACTAGAATCATGGCTTCAACACAAAATTAGAGGTTCAGAATGTGTGTTCTAAAATAATAGTTGTGCCATATTTGGTGGGCCATCTGTCACAATCAAAGAAATAATCTCTAAATAAACACATCTAGTTCATTCCAGCAGCTCAGAGCAATCGATGCTGGTGCTCAGAGCACCTTGCCAGCTGTCCATCCCCAGCTCAAAAGGAAATCTCTACTCTCTGGTTACCAACCCAGGAGATGAAGCATAGGACAATTGAGCTCTCGTGAAAACTCTTATCTCCAAGCAATGTGATTCCAGTTTACAACCCTTTACCTGCCATTTCTTATGATATCAATTTTACTGCTCCATCTCCCCCACCCCCACTGTTCAGTCCTCACTCAGTACACAGCACTTACCATACATTTTCTCTAAAGCTGTGTCGTCAGCTAAAATTTGAGCACAGTAGTTCCAAAATACTTATTCATAGATTAAGTTTTGACTTACTAGCAGCTGTCATTTCCTTACTCCACTGCTCAAGTTGTTTAACCAAATTGGAGCATAGTAGAATTAACATTCTGCTCTATGTAAATGGCATTGCCTGGAAATATTCAGTGCA
This sequence comes from Uropsilus gracilis, assembly GCA_004024945.1. Classification (NCBI taxonomy): domain Eukaryota; kingdom Metazoa; phylum Chordata; class Mammalia; order Eulipotyphla; family Talpidae; genus Uropsilus; species Uropsilus gracilis. Next base: position 3,255 of record PVHY01014156.1, read on the forward strand.
CAACATGGGCTACAGTCCACAGCAGACCTGTTCTTGTGTTTTTGTTTTTGTTTTGTTTGTCTTTGCACTCAAACTACAATGTCAGTGTTCTCGGTTTATACATTTTCAGTCTAATTTAAATTTGCAGACAGTTTTTATAGGCAAAGTATAAATCTTAGAAGGACTGGTTTTCTAATGGAAATGCTTAGTGTAATAGCATGAATGTTGTCACTCTAATTACCATCTAAAGAGGGGAGCAGAGAATGAGGCAGTGGTAGACTCATTAATTTCCCTGCCTCTAACCACCAAGATTCAGATCTAGCTCAGAGTGAGATCAAAAGTCACATTAATCTATGCTGTGAATGTTGAGCATAGAGAAATGGAATGTCACCATGCAAAGAGTAACAGGCTGCTCTGCCACCATGTTGACCTTGAAGCTACAAAATGGAAATGTTAATTACCACTTGGATTATTATTCTGTAATGATGTCTTTATTATGGTAATCATTAAATTTTAAATAGAATTACACACATTAAGTCAGATCCTAAGTAAATTCTACTGCTTGAGTTTGTAAAGATACCTACTCCAATGTGTCTTTGAGAATAAAACGTGTAGCGTCATTTAGCTTGGATTTGCTTCTGAATAAGTATTGTGCATAAAAGAAGTCTAAATTATAATATATAGATTTTACAGTCCTGGTGCTTTTATAAAACCATGTTTTTTAATTCCAATGTGACATAATCTGTTTTTAATAAGTATAATTTGCAACAGCCTTTACCTGAAGATAAAAAGATAAATCCATACATGGATTATATGAAGAATTATAATTGCTGTACATTCAGAAAATCTATTCTATTTATTATTTCCACCATGTGACACATTTCTTAGGAAATGGGAGCTATGAAAAAAAAAATGATTGAACTAAACCTTTCCATAACTTTTATCAGACTTAGATAAGCTTTTCATATTGTATATGGCATTATTGTGAGCAACATTTGATTATAGATTTGGGACCCAACAGAATTTTACGCTTTGTACTTTTATATTTTAATTTTACAGACAAATGAAATAAACAACAAAATTATATTCTTGGTCTATTATGTCTATGTACTAACATTGCACAGTTTCCTTTCTATATATGTACCAAAATTTATCACATCCATGTACCCACAAACATAGAAGATTTGGGCTTCAATTATTGATTTTATAATACGAATATCATGCTTTGAATATATAGTTGACAAATTCCTATCTAGATGGAGAAATTTTAATCTCAGTTTCATAATTTGTGAAATGTGAATCATGAAAAGGACTTTCTCAGAGAGGCCTGAATATCTGTACACAAATGTCTAATGGCTAGCAAAATTCGCTTCTTTCTACATCTGTTCTTGGCTGATCCTGGAGGGTCTAGGTCTGGAAAAATCTCCATTTACATGAGTTTCCTGGGATTTTTCAGTCTTTGCTCCCTTTGATTCTCAGTCTGGATCTATTTCTTCCTGTGCTGAAGTGCATGTGTTCCTCAGTCTCCCCTCAAAGCCCCCAACTTGGACCTTGATTGTGTGAATGGAATGACGTGTCTCTCAATGTTGGCTTTAATCCAATGATGTACTGACCTAGTAAATTTAGCATAAATTAAAACTACTTGTGAAGAGTTTTCTAAATGTTTGAGCCAGGAAACCAGTTCAACAATTCAGTTATGGTGGCATTCCACACACAGCTACATTCATGTCTCTTTAATACTGCGTGAAACTCACCAAATGAAAAAAAAAAAAAAAGACCTTTGCTGGACTGCATTGTGCATTGATATTTTTCCTGAAATTTTTAATTGAGAAAAAAATATACAAAAATAAAGTCTACTGTTATAACCATTTTTAAATTTACTATTCAGTAAAGGACTATTGTGAAAACTATCTCCCCAATAACCCTACAAAACTGAAACACTAGAACTATGATAAAGTAATAACATTCCTTCAGCTCCACCTGAATATTTAACATAAAGACTGATTTTGTTGGACTTAAGTAAGGTGGTGAAAAGGTAAAAGCACTCAAAACAACATATGGCATTGTGGGTTAACATTGCAGACCTACTATTTACATATCTATCACATTACTTAATATTCGAATTAACAGTTGCAGACATTCAGCTGCACCATTTAAATAACACTCAGGTATCCCTACTTTCGCAGATAAGGAAACAATATGGAAAAAGTCAACGGTGCTTAGCATGCAAAATCAGGATTTTTCTTACAGTTCTAGAGACCGTTGACCTCTGTCCACACGGAGCCTTCTTTTCTCATATTTGAAACCCCACCTTGCCTTGCCTAGATGGTTGCAGCAATGCTCTGATGCCCATGCTCTGTTGCTATGCTAGTGTGCTTCAATCCCTCTTGGCATCCAAAGAGATCACATCTCTCGCAAACCTGCCCTTGGGAATTCTTCTCTGAGACTGCGGAAGGAGTCTTTATGACTTTAAAGGGATATTGGAGACTAGATATATGGATGCATCTCAGAATGATAGAGTATGTACAAGTGCATTGTTAGGAGTCACATGTGGAATGAAGAAAAAATGATATGGGAGAGATTGATAGCGCACAGAACAGGGACCTGGGAAGCATGTCCAGGTCCCATTTTAATGAAGTTGTGAAGCCCCTTATATACCCCAGGCAGGAAATGTTACAATGATGCCATGAGGAAGCAGCAAAGTGTAGGTGACATGCAGCAAGGATGCGGGGATGGGTGGTAACAGGAGGATTTACCTGTGAGGGCAACAGTCATCACTAATAAGTCCTGTGTCTCTTGGGACATTCTAAAGAGATTAGGAAGTTGGATGACAGGTGAGAGACATGCTGTTGCCCACCCTCTAGTGTGCCAGAGGGGACTAGAGAGATAGGAGGTGTTCCTCTTAGCTGAAGCTCCATCTCTCTACCTGTGCCCACATTCCACAGTGCATGAACAATGTTTTGAGGTGCATTCATGTATCTGGTCTCTCCATAGTTATCCCTCCCTGTTACTAAAGATATGTCACAAGATAGATCAACCCTGGTCAGTTTAACCATTTACTTCTTGACACAGATTTTGTTTGTTTTCAGTTTCGAGCTGTTGTAAACTCAGATCTTTGAACAACCATGTAAAAAATCTTAACATGAACATATGCTTTCATTTCTCTTGAGTAAATGTCTCGAAGTCGGATAGCTAGTACATATGATAGATGTATATTTTAAAAAAAATGTCAATCTGTTTCCAGAGATAATTTGTGTCTCTAAATTTCTACTAGGAATGTGCCAATGTACCAAGGGTTCCAATTATTTATATCTTCATTGATACTTGATATAACCAGTTATAAAGTCTTAACTTTGCATTAATTCAATAGCTAGTGATGGTCAACATTCATAGTCTTATTTGTCACTTGTACATCTTCATTACCAAAGTGTCTGATTAAAGCCTTTGCTCATTTGAAAAATGAGAGTGTGAGATTGACATCATCCTCATGGTAGTATAAGATGCTTTCTTTATTTCTCTCTTTTGAACCACAACTAGTAGGTCAACCATCACCACCAACAGTGCCTTTGTTCATTTTTACCAAGACACTGGAGAGATCCACACATGTGTGAGTGAAGGTAGATGAATTGTGTCTCTTGTAGAGTTGGAGAAACTGAGGTAACAGGCATGGCCAGGCTCTCAATCAAAGTTTCGGCAAGGGGAGGACAGGGAATGTCTAAAGTCCAAGGGAACCCCAGGTTTCAGAAGTGAGGAACATTATACAGGTGAGGGAACCAAAAGAAAAGATTACAGCTTCAAATACCTCTCCTAAATCATCACTGATTACAGTTCCCGAAGCACACCAACAGCAAAGACCCAGGCTCTCAAGGAAGAAGGACAGTAGACGGACAATCCACATGAACTGGGCCTCCTCATCCCCTACCAATATGGTGGCCAGCACCCTCAACGACCTCTCCCTCCATAATCACAGTGATGAGACCCAGGCACACTGGCCTTCACCATCACCAAGTGAAGCAGTGGTTCAATAGCAAACAGCAACCAAAGCCTAAAGCTATAACTTCTCCTCATCAACAAAGCCACCATTTATGAGTAGGCATGTGGTCATCCTGTACAAAATCACTTCTCCTTCATTTTATTTTGGTGGCAATATGAAACACTCTGATACATTCCTTAGTGCCTTCTGTATGACTTCATACCATAAAGTTTATATATCAGGCTGTGTTTCCCCAGAAGAGGACACAGAGATGAGAATCAAATTCAAAGGGCTTTTATAAGGGTCTAACCTGAAGTCTTATTATGATTGATCCATTGTGTTGTGTTGTTGTGGTATCTTTCCAACGGATACAAAAACGCACCATCCATGAAGCTTCATTCCCATAAAAAAAAACTAACCTGACCATTCACTGTAACCCACAGAGTCCAAAAAAGCTTACCACAGCTCTTGTAATATTTTCCAAGCTCAAATGGCAATAATCCAGTAAGGCGTTTTGAGGCAAACCTTTATGATCATTGATTATCCCAGCAGTACCACTTAAGTAAGAAGAAATCATGTCCCTGGATGTGGCTGAAGAATCCAGGCTTATTACATGTTTTCCGTTGGGCTCTATATACACTCTTATCAAATCATGTTTCTTGTTCTTTGCATGGAAAAATTATGTGATGATAATCAATGCTAATCTCTTCTGAAGTTTCAATTTCACTTCACTGCTTGAATTTTTAAATCTATTAGAATATCATCCTTTCCCTTCCTGCTTGTGCTCTTCCATTGTTTCACGGAGGGAGTAGAAAGTGAGGAAATAGCATCACATGAAAGTATTTTCAAAGCCCTCGCTTCCACTTGAGTTTCAAAGAAAAGACAAAGCCCAAAAAGACTAAACCAAGCAAAGCCTCATCAAATTGAGGAAAAGGAAAATTAATAAAATTTATGCTTGACTTTTTGCTCATTATTTTACAGAGCCCTTCTTGGAGGCAGAAATTAGTTCTTTCTCCCCCTTGAATTCAGTGAAGTCCCAAGCCCTGGCTGCAAAGAACAGGTGTTTGTTGAGGCAGCTGGGGACTTGTGTACTTTACTCAAAACATCTCATGGAAGTTTCATGACAGCCTTTGGTAGACATGGAGCCAAACTTGTAGAAATACAGAAGTGAATGCCATTCAGACTCCCAAATCTTCCCACTGTAAACGAGTTTTCTACTGTGCCTTCTAAAATAGCTGGGAACTTTGGGTGAAGGAGAAAGAGCAAGTCAGAGAGAGGAAAAGAGAGAGAGAGGAGAGAAAACAGGAGATGGTTCCAAACAGCCTTCTCACTGCACTGAGACTCCTGAAGGCTAAGGTGGTTTTATGGACGCTGGCATTTTTGCCAGGGAGCAAAAAGATTTAGAACACAGTGATGCTCAATCTATTCATGTCATTAATAAAGTAAGTGTTTAGTGTATATATCAGATACACTATGTATCTGATAGTTCTCAATGTACTATCAAAATTTCTACATAGTTATGACTCAGAATTAAAAATAGTATCCCTAAAATAGGGCATCATTCCTCTGTTTTTCTAAAGACTTGAAGAGCTATGCTCCTGTGTGATCATATTCTTTTCTTCTTCCAAGCACAAAGACCATAGATGAAGCAGTTTTCATAGAAACTGTAATGGGTTGCTTCTTCATCAGTAGACCAACAGTTCCGTTCTCAGTTCAGATTTATTCCTGGCCCCAGCACTGTTGGCAAAGAATACTGATGCCAACTGCCCTGCGTACTTCAAACAGAGCTGTCAATGTTCTTCTAGAACATTTGCTGCCTTTTTTGGTCCCAGCTTACTTTCAAGTATGTACTTCCCCCCAACACACACAAACACACACACACACACACACACACAGACACACCACCACCACCACCACCTAAATACTTTGATTATGTCACTAAGATACTTTCCATTGCAGATATAATTATGTTTTTATAGCTTTCTGCTCTAGTTCCAGAGTCCCAGACAAGATTTGTGTGTGTGTGTGTGAATTGTGACTGTTCCAGGAGTGTGCTCTAGCAAAGCAGTAACCTACTTGTTCACTTTACTATATACTTGACAAACAATGTAATTGTAAATGTAGTGATGCAGGGAAGCCTTTAGAGGGGAGAACTTGGTGTCGGTACCAGTAGTTCTGTTCATTCTCAGCTCTTCCCACTACTGAAGTCAGGCTACTTTACTGTGCTTTTCAAACAGGACCTATAAATTATTAAGGTTCCTTCTCTTTCCATGAAATAGACTCACAAAGGATTCTTAAAAGGTTTTCATATCCAGTTTGAAACCAAAAACCTGTTCTGGGTCAAATTCAGTTTGGCATTTCATGGTACTGAAAAGGAAAATGAATTTTAAAAAGAAACTAATATTCTAATTTCTGTTAACAACATACAAAGAGCCAGCATGCATGGATTTTCCATAAAATCTAATAGATAAATTTAGCCAATGGGATTTCCAGCCAAACAGTTTAAATGTGAATTGTAAAGACACTAACTTTTCACATGGTCAAGTTTGTAAGTGAGACACATGGAATTTCAAACAGGTGGAAAACGTGCAGTTACCCTTGGAAATTTAATGTGATAGTGAATGGTTAAATAGCTCCTAATGGGCAAAAAAAAAAGTGAAAGTCACTTGAAAGTAAGCCTTACAGTTAATACTATAGGAAGCATCCCTATAGTCCTTCTTGCTTTTATAATTCTATGACAGGTATTGTGTTTCCCAAATCTTTTCCTCTACTGTGAACAGTCTCATTTCATTAAAATATCTCTATATCAGTAAGTCTCAATACCAAACACACACGGAAACCTGTCGAAGTCTTTGCTCTTTGATTTTACAAGAGATGCTTAAAATGAGAGTTTGAGCCAAGCAAACGTTTCACATCTAGAATAGAAACGGCTACCTAAGATGAGCTGTATCTGTGACACTCATCAAAAAGGTCTCTGAGGTTTGTTTTCTTCATCAGAAAAGCCGAGGTCATAAGAAACGCACAATAGGAATCTTAAGGAAAACGAATTGGCACGTTGTGATGAAGGAGCTAGAAGGAATGAATGGAGCACTGGCCAAGCCCTGAGCAGCCATACACAGCATGGACACCCAAGGACTAACTGTCCACTAATGATGTCAGAGCTTGGCGCCACATCCAAACCATGCGTGACTGAAGAGGCCAGAGTGTCAACATTGACATGGGTTCACAGGAATGGGTTGTCTTCTGCCCCTGTGTGTATCGAGTCCTTTTAAAGAAGTGTTGGACAGAAAGCAAGTCAAAGATCATAGCACCTCTGGAGAGGGGTAAGTCAAGGTGAGGTCTCTGTAGATGAGGTAAAGTCAGATGTGAGCAATTCTGCAGTGCAGTAGAGAAAAGTCACCCAAGAAGTAGCTGAGGAGACCCTTTAAGTTCCTGTCAACATCTCCTTCCTAATCTGATGTACTTGGATGGAGAGAAAGGCACTGCCCTCTCCTTCCCTGTGGCAACCTGCAGACTGCTCATGGGGAATAATGTTGCAGAGGAAATTCTTCCAATGTCACAAGATGGTTCAGTGACCTTGCAGTTTCTCTCTCAGTCTCTAGAGCGCAGGCTCACTGCTGTTCTCTTAGAAACCATGACACTCCTCATCCGCTCCTGAGGATGACTGCAAAAGCCATAAATGGCTGTGCTATGTAGCCCAGTATCATCTGTAAAACAAAATTGATGAAATTTTTTAGAGAGTCATATTTCCTTGTGACATAAGTAGCTTTTCACAGAAGGAAAAGAAGTGACCAATCTTTAAAAAGATGGCAGGAGTTCAGACTTGAAATATCCAGGATCTGTTGGTACAGAGAGGAACAAACTGGCAAGATCTCAGCATAATAATAAAAGGACTGGTCTTGGCAACTATTTGAATGTGGTCAACACAATATCTAGACACACCCAGGCAACATGAAATGCTACTTTTCTGAATCATAAAGTACAGTTCTTATTTTATTGAGTTTTTTTCTCATTATACATTATATTCCTTAAGTTAATCTGCTGACTAGATGCTATATTAGCTCTCAGTGTTACAGATGGCTTGGAGGCCTATAAACAATTATGGAGCTGAGTCCTCTCACTCTGAATACATGGATTAATGTTTCAGCAAACTAATTAAGGTAGAAGAGTTTTGGGCCAAACGCTACCCTAGAGGATGTTTAAGAAGAAGTGAGAAAAACTCATCACAATCCTTGCTTATAAACTTATAATCAAGAGCAATTTCAGGGTAGAAAACAGAGACCAAGTTAACATACCCAAAGTGAATTCATCACAGTTGATAATCAACACCGTTTCTTGGAAGGGAGAGACTTTGAGACTCAGGTAACTCCAGTGCTATATGCTGGGTTTCCTTGCCAGCTGATCCAATAAAGCTTGGAATTACCAAGTAGTCAAGTAGTCAACCAAAAGAGAAATGCCATCTTCAGGGATGCAACCAGAGCAATGACAAATGAAACAGGGAACACACCTTCCCAAATGCCTACCACCTGAGAGGAGGCCAGAATTCTCATTATTGAAGCCGTGCTCTATCATTGAAAAAAAGATCTATTTTTTTTTCAAGCATATTTCAGATGGATTCAAGGATTTTCAAAATGAAAACCTCCAATTGTGGAGGAAATCACTCTGTCAAGGGCCAAGAATAATGGTGCTAATAGCAGTTAGAACTACTGCGTTGTGAGAAAGGTTGCGGAGGGCTAGTCTATGGAAGTAAATGGAATATCAAAATACCATTTAGAACATCAAATTGATTTATGATAATTATGCCAGGGGCTTTGCTGTTGTGTTTAGATTAATATTCTTTGAAGAAAAGAACTGCATTGCTATCATAGGTTTGCAATTTTTACAACAATGTCTTCTTTGTAACTAACATCCCAGGCTTTGTTATAGCATTAAACTGGACTTAGGACAACATCTCCAGCCTCCAGTCTTAGGTCTCTTGATTTTTCACCCACATATACACCAACTACCACTGACCTGGAACTGGTCTTGTCTACCGTGATGGCGGCCAGCTGCTCTACCCTCGCTAACTCTGCATTCTCAAAGACACACTAGCATGATGGCTCCAATCAAATGCATGATTAAAACAGCTACTGTAGACCTGCTTGTCATGTACAGGCAAACATCATGAATGAATCTGGAGGGAATAGTGGTTATTCCCTCCAATCACCCTCCTTACTGCATGACCTCAGTGAACCTCACTCAACGGTGCCCCACAAGATCTTGTAAACCTTGTCCCTCCGTGGGTGGTGGCCCTCTCTCTTGCTAGGCTCCAGTGCAGTGTGATTCCTGACACCATCTACCCCATGTCTGTCAACTAAACTGCAGCAGATGTGGTCCTAATCTCTTCCATGTGGAGGCAAATATCATTTATAAGTGTACTGGGGGCTTCTGCATCATATGCAACAGCAGCTGAGAAGTTTAATTTTCTCCACACAAAATATATGCAATGTGGGTGTGAAATTACAGAAGGTTGTAGTAAATCTCCAGTTCTGGCACCTCATTAAATACTTTGCAACGTATTCTGTACTGAAGAAAAGACAGACTCCATGCACTTGAATGTATGGACACATGATTTTAAAATGTTCTGAAGGGTATTCAGAGGTAATTCCATCTTATTTCAGTTGCTTCCGTCAGGCTGCATTAGACAAAAGAAAACGAACAGTGAGGTTAGAATAAAAAGTTTTCTAATATAATAAACACTGTGGATACGAAATGTCTCATCAAAAGTGATGCTGCTTGCTTGCAGTCTTGAATCCCAAGAGCGATGTCTGACTCAGAAAAAAAGGTCACGCTGTCCCTTTAAAAATGCATGTTCTCCATGAGCAGTGACAGCTCAACACATTTCTTTTTTAACAAAACAGGCTGGACCCAAACAGATTTTCAAATGAATGCACGTTTCTCCTGGATGACTTAATGTAGAGTCAGAACAAATGTGTGCAAAGTCCCAAGGATGGAGGGTGTGTTCATCCACAGGGAACACAAACACATGAGCGCTGGGCTCCTCTGGCTGGCAGACTCCGGTCTTGCCCAAAGGTGAGATGGGAAATCAAATCAGCTGATGATCGCATTGACCCTTTCTTTTCACCTCTCACATGATGATCAGTTTTCCACTCACAGGCCCTAACCACAAGTCACTCACTCATCTTCAGAGCAGCGAGAGAACAAAATGCGTGTGTGAGTGTTGGGGTGAAGGGCCAGGACGACTGTCTCCTCTCTGACCTCACCCTAATTTCATCCACCTGCCACTTCTCTTGGGGCACTAATTTAAATACCCAGTTCTTGCAAAACATGAGGCAAAAAACAACCATGCAGAGGCCTCTTGCCATCTGGATTGAGCACACAGTTTTTCCAAAAGGTCTTTGTATTACAGAAGCAATATCTCTCATCTTTGAAAACTCAGAAATCACATAAAACTTAAACAGATATTGAAACATGACTGCACTTATCTGCATCAACTTCCAGTATAATGTATGACATAAATTATTACTCTAGGTTTCATATTTTTTCAGATAATGTACCTTGAAATTTTTCTATTAGGATCATTCATATGTGGTGTGAATATAAAAAAAAAAAACCCAATTAGGACATCTTAAGGAAACAGTTTATTTAATCAGTCTCCTATTCTATTTTTAGGATATTGGTGGTTTTTTTTTTTCAGCTTCGTTTAAAATGATGAAATGAAGTCATTCATTGAAGCATCTTTTTTAAAACCTCTATTTCTTTAGGATTATTTCCACAGTTAATGTGCTGGTCTACAGGGAATGTTCATTGATTAGGGTAGTTACACCAAACCTTGACTTTGGTGTAACCCCAAAGGTTTGGTGTTACCCCAAACACAAAGATGGCAGCCTGAACCTTCAGGTACAATCTATCTTGACTTTTGCAGAATCAGAAAAACCGAGAAAGTTCAACTACAATCAGTGTTAACCTTCTTGTGAAACAAACACAGATATCTGTTTATCTGAAAGTACCTTTTCCTCCGTATTTTAATATTGCCTCCAAATTAGTAACCCCTTTTCATAAAAATCACTTGCCCCAGGAAGAGCAAATTGCATTAGAATTAGTAGTAAAGGATAAAAGGCTTATATTCAAATTGCCAAGGTCCCAATGCCATCGTCAGAAGTTACTTTGAAATATTTGCTCTTAAAAATCTTCAAGGGCTTGGAAAATGTGAAAGAGTATTCTGTGTAGAAAATGTGCTTTAGTTTAAATATCTAAAAATACAATTCAAGACATAGTAAAATAAAAGACTAGTTTGCACGTGATTCAAGTACTTATAAAAATCCAGAAAAATCAGTAAAGATTTTAAGCCTTCATTAATTCAGTCAATGTTTTCGATATTAGCAATAAGATTTCTTTGCAGTATTTAAAATACCTCCAAAGGGAGGCATGTATCCAGATATAGGCCCACTGACCTAAGAACCATGAGAAAAAATGATACAGAACTAAAGAAAAAGGAAAAAAAGGAATGTGAAATTACCAAGAAGAAGATCTTCAATAGTACCCATAGGAAGAACCATTGCAAAAATCTGTTCCTAAAGAATGATTTTCTAGGGTGAGAAGTTAAATATATTCAAGTCAGTGATACAAGGAAGCAGAATTGTTTTATAATATGAAACACAAGTCTAAGCATAAAAGACAGGATCACTAATTCACCAGTGACAAAGGTACATGGAGCATCAGACCCAGGTCTAACAGACTTGCCCTTTTATCTTTTATTTTTTTAAATAATGTATTTATATATAAATTTCACATCTCTGTGATCTCTGGGGTTCATTCCCCTCCCTTTTAGAGTAAGTCAGGAACACGCATGAACATCCAGAGCAGAATAACAGTCACAAAGTGTGATGTGACTGTCCAACTGATGATCAACCTTACAGACTTCTTTTAAGGCAAAAACAGGAGTCAAAAGGGATTCATCATTGGCACCTCCTTTCATGCCCATATCCTTCTAGCGATACTTATTGGAAGTTTTCAAATGATACAGAATTACCTGCATCAAAAGAAAGACTGAATTCTTTAAACACTATTGGCTCATCCATGCTATCTTCAGATCACCAAGAAATAAGCTATTGATAAGGTTGTGTATCACTATATTGTAGAACTAGCTCAAGAACAAGCTAGGCAGATAGACAAGCGCTCCATTTCCAAAAATAACTATACACAGAAGGCAATGGTGCAGATATCCATACAAAAGCCATCTTCTCAACTCTAAGGAAAGGAAACTAACTGCATAACAGTTAGAACCCAAAACAAATCAGATGGAGACTTAAAATGAAGCAGGAGAATTTAATTCCAAATCATTTCCAGCAGTGGCTTTCTAGTTTCTTATTTACCTGTGTGGTCTGACATTGGCTTATTTTCTTTTGGAGTTTGCAGTTGTGTGGGGAAACATCCAAAGAGCTATCTGAATTTCTTGGTGGATTAAAAAATGGTTGGAAAATGCAGATTTGGTAAAAAAGAAACAAACCATACAAGTTGAGATATCTAGTCTGTTTCCAGCACACTTTAGCTTCACAAAAATGCTCACCGGGTGGCTTCCAGATGTCAGTTCCCATGTGGAGCTGGTGCGGACCAGCTGGTTGACCAGCCATCACAGGTGTGCAGGGCAGACATCACAGGAACTTGCGAGGAGAAAAATAGGCATTTTCTTCGAAAACACAGGAGTTACCCTTCTTGAAATCTTCACAGTGAAGAGCATGAAGGAATTCCCTGTCATTTTTATTTTCCTCAGACTTAACTTAATACAAGTGAACTAAATCATTAATTAAAGAGGGGTGGGGTGAGAAGGATGGAAAAAAACTTTTTAAACATTCATAGACATAAAATTGCAGAAATTCTGGTGAGTAACCTAAAAGCTGTAGTAAACACTTGGGTGCAAACACATGCATTCTTCAAATTATGCAAATGAATTCAATAAAATCAGGATTAATTAAAAATGTGCATATCCCCACCTGCCCAATCCTCCAAACACAGCTCTTCGGGCGCACGTTTGTTCATTTCTAGGTTAATCGGTGAAGGTAACCTTTTAATTGCTGAAGGTTTGGAAAATAGAGAACCCAACTCAGAATAAAAGATGTTCTCCACTGAGTTTTGCTGAAAACTAGAGTAAGTTCTTTTCTATTTTAAAGTTAATCACAAAAGAAGTGAAGATACTTTCCATCAACCAGAAATCTGTTCATCAAGACATATACCCAACTGCCTTACTATCTAATCTTAATGTTTTGCAAAGAAAACTACTGACAATATTGCTATATTTCATTTATCATCTATTTTAGAACAAAAGAGAAATAAGAATGAATCAAAAAGGAATGAAGAAATGTTTCTTAGGGTAAACATTGGAGGAACGGAACCACTGCTGCCCACTGGAGGCCAATCATGCCATTTTGTCTTCAGTGTTCTGAAGACAGATAAATGTGGAATGAAGTTTTATTCATCCAGAGCATGAGTCCTGGCTGGTCTCAGCTTGTAGCTTCTGACAAGTCAACACCATGCATTGGGCTTAATTATCACCAAACTCCAAGTAGTATTGTTCCAGTCCATTGTGTAGCATTCGGTGACATCTTCACACCATGTCAATGCAGACTATGAGTTATGTGCATTGTAGATATGATTTACAGCAGTAGTCAAGGTTTTCATTATGGTGGCCCAGAAAATATTATTTTAGAGTCCAGGGAATGCAGCTCCATCATTTTCTTTCCTGTGACCATAGATCAGTTATGTGAGTTCAGCATGGTATCAGAAAAAATAAAATTCAGTTAAGAAAAATGATGTGCTTTATGCCCATGGGGAGCTCAGAAGTAAAGCAGAAATATAAACTTACCCCCAAGAAAAGATAGGAAGAAATGTGCTTAAATTTCTAGGGAAAAAATTCTATATGAAACATTTTCCTTCTGTTCTCACCTCTCCTCACTCCACCCAAGAAGTCTACTTCCAGATAAATGAGAAAATTAAGTAGAGAAAATGAAGACATTATCTAATTGGCCATGAAATTATCCTGATGAAGAAGAAACAGAAAGAGAAGAAGAAGAAGAAGAAGAAGAAGAAGAAGAAGAAGAAGAAGAAGAAGAAGAAGAAGAAGAAGAAGAAGAAGAAAAGGAAGAGGAAGAGGATGAGGAATAAAAGAAGACAAAGAAGAAGAGGAGGAAGAGGAAAAGTGAGAGGAAGAGGAAGAGAAAGAGGAAGAAGAAGATAAAAAAGAAGACAAAGAAGAGGAGGAGGAGGAAGAGGAAGAAGAGGAGGAAGAGGAAAAAAAGACAAAGAAGAAGAAGAGGAGGAGGAGGAAGAGGAAGAAGAAGAAGAGGAAGAGGAAAAAAGAAGACAAAGAAGAAGAGGAGGAGGAGGAAGAGGAAGAAGAAGAGGAGGAAGTGGAAAAGAGAAGACAAAGAAGAAGAGGAGGAGGAGGAAGAGGAAAAACGAGAGGAAGAGGAAGAAGAAGATAAAAAAGAAGACAAAGAAGAAGAGGAGGAGGAGGAAGGGGAAGAAGAAGAAGAAGAAGAAGAAGAAGAAGAAGAAGAAGAAGAAGAAGAAGAAGAAGAAGAAGAAGAAGAAGAAGAAGAAGAAGAAGAAGAGATGGCACAAGGGTCTCAAGTGTCTTCATTTAGACTTATTGTTTGTTTAACTGGAGCTGCTGCAAGAAGAGCTGAAACAAAAAGACCCATTGCACACCACTTTGAAAGAGAGCTGGGAAATAAGTAGCTATTAACGCTTGGATGGTTTGGCTGAGGCCATCACCATAGACTTTAGTCAAATTAAAACAGTGGTAGATTTCCTTGAACATATACCCCAGCATCTTCTCCATTACGTTCATCTTGGCTTCTGGGACCCACTTTCATTCTTTATCTTTTCAAATGAGATCATCAATCCAAACCACACCAAATTTCTTCCAATGTCATTTGCTTGAAATACTCTCAATGTGTAAAGAAGCTGGACAAAATAATTGCTATAGAAATATTTCTAAAAACCAACTGGAGATAATGATCTGGAAACCTCACAGCCTAGATGGAATCTCAGTCCCTCCAGCCGTAGGAGGTAGAGAAATGTTCTTGGTGATTTAAAGAAGTCCCTTATCTTCTCTAAAAATGGGGTATTATTTTTAAGGAAAACGGCTTATACTAATGTAAACAGTCCCATAGGAACATACCAAAGAAAGAGCCCCAAAAAGAAAGAGAAACTATCTCAGAACAAAGCTCTGGGAGAACTAAAAAGTACAAATGTCAAAGAAAGTGCATAATTAAATAAAGCAGAAAATTTGAGGAGAATCTTCCTGGAAAAACTTTATGCTAGATTAAAAGTAAATCCCCAGACATCTTAGAGCAAATATTTCTTTTTATATTTAGTTTGTATTTCTTGGAAAGCTCTTGTCTCTCCAATTAGAAATTGAGGAAGATATTTCACATTTCTAGTTCTACCCACAAGCAGAACAGCTTGACCATCAAAAAAAGCTGTAACCATCACACAATGAAGAGTCATCAAAAAGAATCATAGATACATGGGAAATAATGCAGTCTCCCGTGGGGGATTTCTATGGAATATAAAGACCATTTGCAGAGAGCACAGGTCTTTCCAGATGAAGGAAGCAGGTGTGGAAATCAAGTAGTGGAGGTTGAAATACCCCATGTTCCCAACAGAGTAAAGCAGAGGCTGGCAGGGGCTGAAGTGTCAATGAACATTGAGGGTTCCCACACCTGCAGTCGGAGGACAGGGCTCTGCAGTAGCAAGGGTCTGGTGACCCTTGGTGAAGTCTTTGTGGCCTTAACTCCAGTTGGGTCAAAGAATATTCACCTGCATTGTCGGTAGAGAGATCACGAGGACTCTGCATGTCCAAGGCTTATGCCAGTCCCTGGGACACTGGGCCCACCAAGCTGACAGCTGATACTGACGTGGACAGCATTTGCATGACTGTCATCAAAGAGCAGAGAGAGGGGGAAGTGGGGCCCTGAGAGGGGAGGCTCCCTGCCCCAATCTGAGTGCAGCCTTAGGGTGGCAGTTTGCCCCCTGGGGCTTAGAGCTGGAAGGACTGGACCAGGAGGAAGCTGGGAGCAGAGGAGAAGAGAGAGCTGCTCCCCAAGACTGAACTGCCCCCAGCACTCTGTGACTCAGGAGAAGAGAGGGGGGCATGGGACTAGGCAGGGTCCTCAGAAAGATGCTACCAGCAACGGAGCTGGAAAGCAAGAAACTTCTGAGTTCTGACAGGTGAGAGGGAGTCAGAGAAGGTGGTAGAAATCTAAGACTCCAAAAATGCAGAAAACCAGTTTTCAGGCTGGCTTCGTTACTCCATCCATTCATTTTACTTTTTGCAAAGTCGAGGTATTTTCCTTGACTCCAGAACATTAGAAGACTTCAACTGTAAAACTAATAATTAATAATAATAATAATAATGTATTGTAAAAGTTATGAAATTTTAAATACAATCTACAACTTATTTTACCAAAATAAAAGTTAATATAATTATACAGCAATTGAAAGTAAAATTGAATAGATGAGGACTCTTTGGTGCAGGAAAGCAAATTCAGAAAGATAATGTATAAATCTCAGAAAAATATGAAGATATTAGCTACCCTGATATTTAATTTTTGAATGCCCTCACATATTTTCATCAGTGAGTGTGCAAATATATAAAATGGGTTAAAATTTTAATAAAATTCCATTGATTCATCTTTCCTCCCATATTTAGGTGGTGCTTAAAATTATATTCACAAAAGAATTGAATAAAGATAGCTTATATCAAGTAGAAAATTTAAGCTTTTATTTGCTGCTATGAGAGTCAAGGTTGGGAACCACAGGACATAGAGTCCTTGTATATTCGTGTCATTGTATATTTGGGTTCTGTCACAAACTGGATTATTTTAAAGTATATACATTATTCATGTTCTGGAGAGCTGAGCTGATCTATCAACACATACTCTCAGATTGGAATTTTTTTAGTGTAAATGAAAGAACAAAGGAGTGCTCAGCTGCCAGTCCACTTGCAGACCATGTGCCCCCACACACCTTGTTAGCGAGGGAGATGTCTATTCAAAGTCAACCACCAATACCCCTGCATAGCAGTTGCTATATTCCACCAGTAATATTTAATGTGTCCCTATGATAGTTGAAAGAAAAGCACATACTTCCAAGCAATTATAAGCAGTGTTTGAGGCATAATGCAATCTAGGGACTTTAGAAAGAAATAAGCTAGGTTTCATGAAAAAAGTTCCCTCCCTTCATTTTGATGCATTGTCATAAAGAAGAACTGGCTTTGGTTATTTCAAAGTCTAAACTTCCCAGAGAGTAAAGAGTGAGCAGTGTTGAGTTCAGAATCTGTGGGAGAGAAAGGAAGAGAACACATTTCTTTCCCTTCAACTGTATTCCCAGTACTGAAACTTCTATGCCAGGCAGACGAAAATTGGTACCAACTTTAGATGTGTTAGGAAGTCTGTGTACAGAGTATCTTTCTTTATTGCTACTTTCCTTAAAATTATCCCCTGAGTGGAGACCAGTGAGAGAAGATAGATAGCAACATCGTATCACTATCAGTTTCTTAAGAGATTTTTGTTGTTGCTATTTATTTTTATCTGGACTGTTTGTTACTCTAAGAATAAAGTGTCCTTGATTCTCTGTCCTCTCCTGAGTCTCCAACTCAGAAATAGACAGCCAGTAAATATCCAACACAATTTATAGCTAAAAAGAGCAAAACTTGGACCACAAAGGGCCAACTAGTAATGACTTTGGTCTTTGCAGATCATATGAAGTCAACTAGTCAAAATTGGGATCAGGTTACAGGGCAAGAGTCACACTTCTTCAGGATGATCCATCACTGTGAAAATGTCGATGTATTCCAACATCATGCTGATCTTCCAACATATATAGAAAATGGCAAACAATGTTGTCTTTGCAAAGGACTACTCATTCAAAGATTGTGAGAAAAGATTGTGAGACTGATGGGACTATGAAGAAGTAACATTTTGGGTTTACCATTGTTTACCAATGTTCACCATGGCAGCAGAGATGCAAATAGATTTCTGGACATCAGTACCCACAGGAGAACTGTCACTGGGGGGGGGAGGGTCCTGTTGCGGTCATTCAGGCAGAACACAGCAGGAAGCTCATATGTCACCCAGGGAACTGACCTCCTACATCTGTGGCCCTCAACAGTACCCCTTTGAACATGTCCCTCTTCCCTCTGCCCACCCTGGATTCTCATTATCCTCAGGGAGACCATCTTTGGCTTTGCTCTAATTCCTTATGCTCTTTCCATCACAATCTCATACAAGTCCAAAGCCACAATGACCACAGATATGCTGACAATGACCGAACCCCCACTGCAACCCTGTTCCTTCCCATAATCTCCAGGCTCATATTTCAAGTTGTCTACTCCATCACAGCTGTTGCATTTCAGATGGAACACATCCAAAGCCAATCTCATTGTTTTCCACCCACAGCCTCTAACATTCTATTAGTCCGTGGTATCCCCGACTACCCAGGCAACCATCTAGAAACATGAGAACCGTCTTTGAATTTGCAATTAGCCTTACCTCCCACATCCAATCTGAAACCGAGGTCTGTCGATTATATTCCTTTCACTCTCAAATCTCTTTTCCTTCTTATTCCCACGACTGCTGCAAATTCTTCATCATCTTTTATCTGGGCTGTTTCAACGTTTGTCAGTGAATTTCCCAAAAGAATATCCACGCACACGTCCCTTTTCCTTGTATAACCCTTTAGTAGTCTCTTCACTGTCCCTGGAAGGCTCACAAAAATATTTTTACGGGTCTCTTGGACTTTGTTATGAATTGTGAAGCCATCCATTTTTTTCAATGATCATCCAAAACAAACACAAGCACCTACAGGATGACAAAACCCACACAACTGTGCTACAATATGTCAGTGCCTGCACTGTTCATGTTCATCATCTCCTTAGCAACCGGTGACACTATGGCCATTGTTGTGGCTAAGAAAACAAAAGCAAGGAGGACTTAATGCCTTAAACCCAAATGGCCTCCAACACAGTGTAATGAACAAGCCGATGTCTCCCTAGGGTTTAAAGAGAGACATGGTAACAACTCTAATCATGGCATGACGCATACCAGGGTTGCTTTAGGAATGCCAGCATTGAACCCAGGAACCTGCGGTGAAAACTGTTCATATCACAGCAGTGTTTTAACCAAAGAGAAAGTGAACATCCCTCCAGCATTGAATCGTAACTATTTTAAAATGCCATCATTTTCAACTTACATATTTGTTTTGTTAAGTAAAGAGCTTTATATATAAGGAGTTTGTGCTTTATTTCACATGTGTACATATGGCAATCAGAATCCAACAGTGGAAGTTGTCAGAGCTATTTTACTTGAAAAAACATACACGCGTTACTCAAGTTAAAGAAATTCCAGTTTGCAAGCTCAAGCCCAGTGCCTCAAAATGTTAACAAATTTCTCCATGATCCAACCACCCTCATCCCCTACTGCCTAATGTACCCTGTAATTCATTCATTTCAAACAGACTCCTTTGTTAAATTATCCCTAGTTATTCATGCCTCATGTTTTGCATTTTAGATTCCTCTGCCCTTAGTTTCTCATCCCCTGTAATCACCAGTTTAATATAAATTTTATCACAAATATCATCTGTAGTCTGATTCCTTCTTATTTCTTCCACTTTCAATTCCAACCAAGCAGAGGAATGTAAGTAGACTCTCCAAAGTCTTTCTTAAGAAAGATATAAGTTGATTACAGTACTTACCATGATGCACTGTACTTTTCATTTTACATGCCTGCCTTTTATTTTCATGAGGTTCTAGGCAACTTGAAACTAGGGAGTCTATTTTACTCATCTTTGCACTTCGAGCCCCCAGTTTATTTCTCAACATACAGTATTTACTCAAAGGACAATATTCATATAAATGCATAAATGAAAATGTGAAGGGATAGACAGCTCTGTGAGTGGATGGTTGTGTCAAAGAGATAGATTATGATGAATGGTTAGATGGAATGATAGGTGAGTGGATGACTAAACTGTATGTAAAAGACTTGTCACCTCAGTGTATAAATTAGTTAAAACATAACATCGAGAAACCAATGTCCAACGTTCATTAGTTCCTCAGACTTCAAATCATCTTATAACAACATTCTTGTCACTATAATGGGTCTAAATATAGATTATGATCTACAACGGACCTTGCGCACATCTTCACATATATACAACACAACTGGAAAGATGGACTGTTTGAATCTGAGTAGATCTCTGTTGTTTAATCACAGAAAATAAAACTTGACTAATAATTTAAATGTAAAAGAGTGTGCCACTAAAAGTTGTATATTGTCTTCAGATTAGAATACTATCATTGTATCATCTACTATTATTTTCTTCTTATGAACTATATGGATAAATACCTAAATGTTTGATGACCTACTTTAAATGAAACTCATAAAAGGTAATATATCAAAAATGACATGGGAAATGACCTATGCAGCTCAAATTAAATGAGGAACACAAAGGCTAACTGATTCTTTTCCACAGGCTCATAGACTCATGGAGAAGAACTGTTAATTATGAATTAAGGCCAAGTGAATACCAGTTGCTGTTTGTTTCATTTGTGGCTTAAAGTTGCTCATGAATTTGGTGACTTTTCCTATATCTTTGATTCCTTCGATTGTGTTAGTTGTTTGAGACATTCAAACTTGTAGGCAAAATTGTTTCCTATCATTGGTTTACAAGTTTCTTGCTTATTTTGCAAAAAAGAACCATTTTATACATGATACAAGATATATAAGATAGATCACTGAAAAAAGAAAGGATGCATTTTACAACAATGTAGTCTTTGCCTTTGTTTATTACATTCCTTTCTTCATGTAGTATTCAGTAAACTTAGGCACAGAAAGCAAATGAAGGTAGGGAAGAATGAAGTTTATATTTCACTAGAACTCATAAAATCTCTCTAAGTATCAAAAATGAGAAAGGAGAAATGCAAATTGTTACGTGGCATGTTGTTAGCACCATGAGATTGTTAGCAAAGGGAAAACTTACATGTAAACATAAGTTTTCCTCTTCTACTCACCAATGATAGACATAACTTCCGAAGAAACTCAGTGCCTGGGGTTGGGAGGATGGAGGGGTTGGAGGGGGTGGGTAATGGCAGGGGGCAGAGGGGATGCTGGGGGTGATACAATATATTCAGGAGCAATCCTAGTTAATCCCTTTGAGTTTTCTGATAAATCATGAAATTGACATAGTAGAACTTACCTGTCCATTTATTCTGAACAGTAACTGAATTAATTCCCGGACTGCAATTTTTCAGGGCAAAAAGACTGCATAAACATTGGCCCAAGCAAATTGAAGGAAAGGGCAATCTAGTGTCGTTGGGAAGGAAACCGTGTTGTTATTCTTAGTTTGTTAAGGAAAAAATGGAACCCAAGTAGCACAATATGTCTATTATGAAAATTTATGAAGGTCACACAATTAGTAACTTACTGAACTTCGATTTGAACTGAGATCTGCTTAACTCCCATATTCAGGCATTTCCCCCCACACTGTACTGTGAATTTTACCTTCATTAACAAGCACCACATGCGTGTAACTTCTGTGCTGAAAAGCCCTTGTCATGAATAATCCTCGCTGATTTTATATGCAAGAGAGCTGACAAGGTATGATGTCAGTATACTGTGCCTTTGCCTAAATCCCAATGAAGAATCCTTGCTCAATTCATTTTCCTGGAATCTCCCACAGCTACCCCCTTTGGATATTCTAGAAAAGAATTAAAGGTTGGAAAATGAGTCATACAACTTTTGATATTCAACACGAATTTGAAGACAGAACCTCATAACATTAGTCCATGTTCCACAAATATTATTCTAATTATTAGAAAAAATTAAGTGCAGGGAATTCTCCATCCCTAAGCTCATTTTGCCTCTGTGTCTACATTGGCCAACCTCTCTGCTCTCACATGTTCTCTTCTGGGTGCCATTCTCACTGATCTTTATGCTCCTGTTCCCTCAAATGTCCCTCATTTGGCATTTACCAGTTCTCTGTCCTTAGCTTTTCTAAGAAGATTCTCTTTTCCCTGGAAGACCCTCTGATCTTAAGAGCCTGTTCATTTCTCCCCTGCAATTCTTTATAGCGAGTAGAACCTCTTTTACTCTTTGAATAAAATTGGAGGAAAAACTAAATCTCAATCCTTCCTAAATTTGCCTATTGAGTTTCTTTTACATGGTCATGGATAATCAACTGCCTTGGACTAAATTGTTCCCCCTGTAGTTCTTTTAAACACGAATGCCTCATCTGGGAGATGTGTCTAGGAAGAGATTTACTGCATCTTTCTACATACGTAAACTTTTGTCTCTTTTGGAAAATTCTCTCCTACAAAGCATTCTTTAAAGAGTTTTAGTGGTAACCTAGATATACAATATGCAGATAGTGATTGATCATGACATACACCTATAATATTATAAAGCAAGTTCCCTCAAAAAAATTTTTTTCACAGTAGACATGTCTCAAGATCACAGAGAAACCAAGACTACAACAGTTATCACAAGTAAATTGTGTGTAATATTTTTAATTTGGGGGATGGATGTTCTCCTTATGTCTACTGAGGGTTACTTAAACCTAACTTACTTAATTGGGCATATAGGGAATTTGGAAATGATTCTAGTAGCAGTTGAAGATGCATTTTTAGATGACCCTGCATCTTGCTTACCGGAATCCCAATCACTACACATTTCTTAGAATACTGAAAGTACAAAATAAATATCAACTCAATGGCACTCTAACATGGCTATTAGTTTCTTCAACTAAATGACATTTTAATGACAAAGGAAGAGAAGAGAGGTTTTAAAAGTTGCAAATGATAATCTAGGAAACTGGTGTTTATGCTTTGATGGGAAGATGGGATTTTTCAACTTGTGTCCTTCCAACCATTCCACTTCTTTATTAAATAATGTGAGCTGAAATTGTATGCCATTCCCTCAGGGTCAACCTCATGTGAGACTCAGAGTGGTACCAAAACCCCTCTCCACAACCACTGTATTGGTGGCCCTTCCTCTCCACACTGGAGTCTTACAGGAGAGATCCTTTTGATTAACCAGAAACCCAAACTTATGCTGAACAAAGGAAAGGGAGCTTGTCTTCCTGCTCCCTATCCACTGACACCTCAGAGAACATTCCTTTTTCAAGTCAACTCCGATGGGCTAACACTTCAATTTCAATGAGTTTCTTGAGATAACGAATAGGAGTGACTGGATGAACTGAGCTTCAGGGCAAAACTAGATCCTTCAGTTTGAGGTTCTGCTGTTATTATCTCAGGTGGTAGTTGAGGCCAATAGGTGGGAATAATGAAGCAAAAAGACCACGCCCTCATGCTTGGAACCCATGGACAGGCCTTTGAGGTGTGATATCTTACCTAAGATTCATATTCAGAAAACAAAAATTATATCACTTTGTATTATTTTCATGGTCTTTTGAAAAGAGAGAGGGCTGGTTATGAAGAAAGCTCAATGATACGGAATTGTCTCTCAGAAACACCACAGTGCTGTAAATGAAAGCCTGGAAAAGCATGTTAAAGGCTCAGAATCAAAACAACTGCTATGATGATTTTTTCGATACAAAAAACAGCAAACCTCCATCTTCCTTGAATAGAACCTTGTTCCTCAGCCCACAGCAAATGTTTCAACCGAATTACTTTTGGGACTTTATACAGTGTTGACACAGCTTCCACCTTCACATCGTAAATGTGCCACCCTAATAATCCCTGTTTAATTGCTGTTTATTATAAATGAATTCCTGCAGCATTCCAATGTGGCACCTTTCATTTTTCTGTCAGTGAAGTTTCCTTTAGTGGAGATTTTGCCCCCAGCGACCAGGGACATGGTCTCAAAGACACACTTGCCCCAGGACTGAGGACCAACAACCTGAAATATTGGAGATGACAACATTGCCCTACCTCAAGAGGCTCCTAAAAATAACAGAAGAAACCCCAGCACCTTCAAAGCAAATGCCTTGTAAAGCTCAACTTATATATTCATGAGTTGACATCAACCCCATTCTGATCAATTAGTGTCTCACTAAAAGACTGACAGCTACTTGAAGGAGCAGAAATCATCTCCCCCCACATCTTTCCTGTTGCTCTTTGTGATGTATACTAGGCGGACTCCACAGAAACACAAGAAAAGAACACAAGGTCATTTGAACCTTCTGAGCAGAAATATATTCCAGAGGTCAACCCAAAATTGAGCCATTTTTTACAAGCATTCTCCATAAAAGAACAAGTTGCCTTAATGCAATGTCAAAGGCTGAGAGTGAGGGTAACAAAATATACAGGAATTAGGGGGAAAAAAACAAGTCAATAAGTAATGTTTTCTCTAGAAAGATCAGGTGCACCAAATTTTGTGAAATAAATACTTGTGATAAGCAAAGCTCTTGGTAACACAATGAAGTTATTCATTATCACTGAAGAAGGCCATTGCCACCAATAGAAGCTGGGATTTTAAAACTGTGGATAATTAATTTCCATCAGAGCTAGATTCAAGGTCAGTTATGTAATATCAGCCATTATTTTCCCTTTGCTACCTTTGGCAGGGATTTCAGATGGTTCATCCATAAATAATTAAAAGCCAAGTATCTGCTGCATCAGCTTAACTACTGCAAGGAAGTGCAGAGGTCCAAGATTTTATTTCATTTGGAGATGCTAATAGAAAAGGAAACAACCTTCTCCATGGATTAAGGAATGAGGCTTACTTCCTGCATAAACAACACAAACATTTCTTCTTTTTTAAATGTTCAATATGTTCATTTCCATCTGGACCTTTCAAACTGTTTGAGTAAATGGTGAAGAATTACGAAAGCAAAAGCCTCATGCACACACTGCCAACATGAAATCATTGAAATTTGAGGTAACCGCCAACTGACAATTGTGACTCATCAGAATAGTGTCATAGTTTGTGAGACATACGATGGAATAGCAAGCTGAAGTTAAACAACATGAGTCACTCTTCCAGTGCCTGAGAAGGATGTGCAGAGATTCCACTAATCTCTCCATTGAGACTGAACTGGGAAATACCATCTCTAGGGTGTGCACAAAATGAGAGAATTATGGGGGTGAGGATGGTTTATGATTAGGTCAAAAAGTTCAGTTGGCAATATTTTAATTTCTTCAGGAGAAACGACCTTATTTTTCTTCATTGTTACACATGTTTCATATAATTTACAACAGATGCTACTTTAAAATGTATATATGTAAGTGAAGCAAACAGTTACGACCCAGACCACTCTATATTGATGTAATAATTGTAAGTGGCTGCCTGTGCTGGGGAAGCTGTTGGGAGGGAGAAAGAAGAACAAAGTGGATATCAGAGCTGCCTAACCCAGGCCTATGCAAGCAAACTATTCAGTTTATCTCATACAAAGTTGGGGTGTCTGCCATGATGCATCAAAAAGAAAATGTAGCTTTGAATCACAACTAGAGTTAGAACTGCGTGAACTTGGCCAAAATGTTCAGTTTGGTTGGGATGGTAGCGGTGTCACACGCTAGCACGATCTGAAAGTCACTGTGAAGACTTAGGAATAAAAAGACTGAGCAAAAGGAGAAAAGAATATGAGAGCAAAGCCAGGCTGTATCGAGTTATCCTTATACAACCTTGGATGTTATTGGGACATAACCATGGTTTGAGACCATAACACTTTGATCTCAGAGGAAGAGTTTCCACTGTCACTTGAGCAGTGTACAGCTGGTCACTGGCGCTGCCAGGGTGAAGGTTTTGATAACCCTAGTCACAAAACTTGAGTAAATGTCCTCTCACGCATTTTTGGGCAACCCCAATATCCAAGCCAGATGTTTGGGGTGCATGATGAAATTAGAATACCTTCATACTTACCATCATCACCATCCTCATCATCACTGTCCTCTTCATCACTACCATCAGCCACTAACTTTGAGTCTGGAATAACATGTTAATATTAATTTAAGGACATTTTCCAAAATGGCAAAGGGAGATAGACTCATTCTTGTGCTATATAATGTCAAAATAACCTTCTTCTCCTCCCCTTGTCACAGAAGTAGTCATAGAGAGTATAGGATTGAGTTGCCTAGGACTGTGCACACCTGGCCCAATGGGTGTGTGCATGTGTGAGTGGGTTCACCTGGACCTGGGAGGGAGGGGATAAAGAGGAAATAACACCATGGGGAAAAAAGGGAATGCAAGGGGTGGGGGATGCCACAGAGTGGCCAGCGAATGAGCATAAAGATTTCTAGGAGACTGGAGGCAGTTTCCTGTTTGTCTTCCAGCCCCCCGATCCTGCCCACCTTGCCTGCCTATGAAACAGATATCAATGGGAAACTCCAGCCCACGTGTCATGCCATTTCATGCTGACGGTTAAGGGGAGAGAATTAAGATCTCCATGAAATGATAAGTCCATAGCTGTTCTCTGGACAAACACTGTAATCTTTTCAAATGCATGGTATTAGCATCTACGTGCAAGTGCTAGCCTCAAACTACAAAGGTCTGCCCTGCTCTGCATGGTAGGTAAATCTTAAGATCTTTCTCTACCTGAGTATCTGGGTGTTCATCCTGGCCCCTGACTGCAGACAATTTTCAGAAAGCCCTCACTTTGAGCTCAGGTGCAAAGAAATCCAGCAATTTCGAGGTTCAACATGACTGTGAAAGTAAACCCATCGTGTTGATGAGGGAGCGCAAGATGGAATGCTCATCTCACAGCCCCTTCCTCCCTTCTTGGAGCAAGGCTCTTAAGGGACAACAAAGTCTTTTTTTAACAGCTTGATGGAGATATAATGGGCACATTTAAAAAAAAACTACAAAGACAATAAATACCATTTATAGTTTAATGTGTCTGAACAGTACACACAGTCAAGGTAATCAGTGTGCCCATTGCTCCCTAAGTATTCTCATGGCCCTTTATTTCTTGGTTTTCGCAATAAGAACATTTCACATGAGATCCACCCTCAGAAAACAAGTTCAAATGCACAATGCAGATGCTATCTACAGGGCATCGTGCCTACAGCGGATCTCACGTAACTGAAACCTACCACCGAACCACACCCCGCTTCCTCTTTTCCCTAGGCCCTAGCGAGCACCATCCCACTCTCCTCTTTGACTCATTTGATGCCTTGTAGAAGAGGCTTCATATAGCCCTGGTCCTGCAAAAGGGTTGTTCCATGCAGCCTACAATCCTCCAGGTTCTTCAACACATGTTGGGGACATTGGATAAATTGCCTTCTCTAATGAAGCTGAGTTCCTGTTCATGGCAAGTATGCATCCCACTTTCCTTTCCCCGTTCAGCCTTCAATGCATTTTTTCAGCTGGTTCCTCACCCTGATGGTTGTAAATTATGCCACAGTAAATATGTAGCATAGATAATTTTGATCTCCTGATTTCAGCATTTTAGGCATGTACCCAGAATGGGATTGCTGAAACCTATTGTAGTTCGAATTTCTTTTCATTTTTGTGGATATTTTCCACTCTTTTCCATAGCAGTTGAGTCATTTTGCTCCCTGATCAAGTATCCAAGGATTTTAATTACTTCATATCTTCACCAGAACCTATTTCCTATTATCCAAATTGGTGTGAGGTGCTATATCATTGTGGTTTTGAGTTATATTTCCCTGATGATTATGATACTGAGCATCCTTACACAAGCTTCTGGGTCACACACATCTTCTTGGAGCAAAGTCTATTCATATGCTTTGTTCATTGTTTTGGATACTTTTATTTTGTGTTAATATCAGTATTGAATATATAATAGAAGTATAATATGGTGTTTTGTTTTTTCACCTATTGAGTTGCAGGAATGCTTTGTATATTCTGAATATTGGCACTTTATCAGATATAAATGTATGTGTGTACTATGCTTGTATGTCTATGATGTGATACATCAACACAATGGAATAGTACTTGTCAATCAAAAAGGATAAACTGTACCATTTGTGGTGATGTGGATGGAACCGCAGGGATTATTCTAGGCAAAGGTTTCTGTTCATTGTTCCCCTTTCAGCTCAGAAACTTCCCACATTGATGGAGTCCACCTCTCTTCACTGCTGCATTTGTTGCCTGTGCTTTTGGCATCATCACTGTCACCACTGAAAACCATTGTTAAAAACAGAGGCCTAACACTTTCCTGCTATCTTCTTTCAGGAATTTTAAAGTTTCTGGTCTTAAGCCTTTCATCCAATTTGGGTGGATTTTGATGTATGGCTTAGGAAGAATGAAACATCCGCTTCACATTCTGATTCTGAGTTTGAATTTTCTAAAACAGTAACAAAAAATGATGCTTCACATTGTGATTCTGGGTTTTAATTTTCTAAAACTACAGAAAATGATACTCAATGATTTCTACTAGAAGGACTACATGGAACACTGACATAAATTTGTATAGATTGTGTAAGCTTCCACAAAGCACACTTTGTTTTTGTTTGTTTTTTTATTTGTTTGTTTGTTTGTTTTTGCCCATGTTTGTTGCGATCTCCCTGAGTATATAGCATGGTTTAGGCATCTAATAACTTTTAGCTATGTGCACAATTTGAAGACTGTGGGATTCACAGGAAAGTTAAAAGCAACATCCTATCCCTTCCTAAAAAGTAAAGGTCTTGTTTCAACAGAGCATCTCTACAATAACTTCCAGCTAATGTTACTGCAACAAACCTAAGGACTTTGTCATAATAACACAAGAGAGGTCTCTGGTTTTGTGTGGAATTTCTCAAAGGAAGAAAAAGTAAAATTAGGAGCTTATTTAACATATAGCATTACTGATTTTTAGGTGGAGCTACAAGATTGAAGTTTGCTTTAGCCCATTCTTTCAGTAAAACTCAGAAAAAAGTTAGCAAGAAGTTGCAAAGGAGCAGAAAATGTGGAGATGGAAAGCAAAGACAATTTGCCCTCATGAGGCTGGATGCCTGTGGGGCTGCCTTCCACTCCAGAACCGGTAATACACTTTCTCAGTGCAGCGAATCCATCACATACCCAGGAGGATGCAAGGCGCACCAGCTCTCCCAGGAGGTGCCCGGAGGGAACAGATTTATAATGAAAATAACTCCGCTTTTTTCACAAGTTCCAGCCCTAAAATCCGGTGAAGCAGATTATTTTTTCACAAAGATTCTGCTTATTGCACCTGGATGCTTCAAAGTACTTTTCATCTTTGAAACCCCAGCTCAGTCTTATGAGTCCAGGCTACCCACACTCGGCTAGTAGCGATCTGCTGAGACTCCCGTGAAAAAAAGCCCACGTCCCTCTTGGTTCCTCTAAGAGGTTGGGGATGAGAAAGTGTGGCCATAACAAGGAGTAGGCTGGTTCCTGGTGACATCGGGTCCAGGGTTTGGGGCAGCTAGTAAAGTGAATCAAGACATTTAAATCTACCTGTACACGGATGTTTATTGCACCACTATTGATAATAGGTAGGATATGGAAACAGCCCAAATGCCCCCAAACAGATGAGTGGTCAAAAAAAGCTGTGTTCTATGTGCACGATGGAATATTATTAATCAATCTAAAAAGACAAACTTATGTCGTTCGCGACAACGTGGAGCCAGAAGGAATCATGCCTGCAGAAATAAGCCAGAAAGAAAAAGCAAAGACGGGATGTCTCACTTAGATGAGGGATAGAGGGAAAACAGACAAGAAAAAATTGAAACTAACTCAGCAAAATTGAAGCATGGTGGGGGAGGAGGTGGGAGTGGGCGGTAACAGTGGTGGAAGGGTCAATATTAAGATGAAGGTTCACAGGTGATAAGATGATGGGGGAACCCGGGGTAGATAATGATATGAAATAAAGTAAATAAAAACCAAATTCCATTTAAAACATATCTACCTCCACTGAGAGTTCTATGTGGCTACACGCCAGTCCTTACTCGCTCTGTACCCCACCGAGGCAAGCTTCTTCAGCTTCCCTTGCCTCAGACATCTCATCTCTAAAATCAGCCTCCAGTTTCACCTAAATCTTTGCGGTTTCACGAAACCAAGTCCCAGGATGCATGCAGTGCATCCGAACGGACCAGTAGCTGCGACCCACATCCCCCTGTGAAACGGTGCAATCTGACTGCTCCCTCGGCCACTCTCCAGATCCAGGAGCCAAGGCACACAGGCTCTGGTACTGAGTCACAGTCCATTAGCAAGAGGGGAAAGATTCCTGCCCAAATTTTGTGGAACTCGAGCTAAGTAAAAAGACCGATAACGTGGTTATGGAAAATGAAAAAGCCTAGTTCGGTGCCTGGCCTTGAGATCAGGGTTCACACCTGTGAATTTCAGGCTGGCAGGACAGAGGCATCACTGCGCTCCATCCATATGCTCGTGATGATGCGCCCGACCTCTCTGCGCATGTGCAGGACATCCTGGCGGCTTCTGGTCCTTCTGTGTGTTTCCAGGACCCTGGGGTGGCCTGTAAGAGCTGCTGCTGTGGGGAAGCTGAAGAGCAGGAAGCCTCCTGTGTGTCTCGGAGAACTTCCCAGAAGCGTAACCACTGGGGAGTAGCTTGGGGTCGTTTGTGGGTTTGTGTGTCACGAAAACATTTAGGATTCTCTGAAAATGATTTCCTACATGGGCAGGTAGGATTTCTTCTTTATCTCCAGTGTTGTTGGGGCGCTGTTTTGAACTGGAGTACCAGAAACGAACCTGTCTCAACCAGGGTAACTCAGTTTTGGTAGCTATGTATAAAGAGATGGGAGAATTGAGGGCAGTCTTTGATATATTAGACCTAGAAGAGCCAACGAAATAGGAAGTATGGAGTTTGCTGAATCAGGGAGCCCTGATCACACACATAGATGCTTTGCATGCTACGAATAACACACAGCTGGGTTCCTAAATTCATTTCCAGTTTTCTCTCACTTGGAGTGGACATGGCTACCTTGTGACGAGGGAGAACCGAAGCTTGAATGGTGCGGATAGTCTTCCTAATTAGTGACTGTTGTTTGCAAGCTCACTGGAGACCCTGTTCTGGAATCATAATATCATCCAAGTAATTTTTTGATCCAAAAGAGAATTATCAAATGCTCCACCGGCAATGTTTCTGCTTGGAAATTATTTGAACCTTAATTTTCATTTCCAAAATATTCTTAGCACCAGCAGCTAAGCTAGGAAAGGGGTGCCTGCCTTTTCCCAGCAACCTTTGCATGGCTACATGTTACTGATAACCCCTCTTTCTGGGACAGGGAATTTATTACTACTGTTTTTGGAAAGTAAGAAAACAGACCCTAGGGATCTTTTCATCCTAAATCTCATGAATTCATGGACTGAACACGTCAAACACTCCTACTGCCTCACACATAGCTCATCTTCCTCCACCCTTGCTTGGAATGACTCAAACTTACAGTTTAGGGATATTGAAATCACACTTTCATCCTTCGCTTTGGGTTTCTTAGGTATAAAAATGAAAGGAACTGAAGAAGCAAATACAATAAACATTCTTGATTGCACACAAGTCAAGACACTCATGTGAAAATGCACAACCAACACCAGAGGTCTGGTAGTGTGCAGAGGGGTGTGTGGGGGGGGGGGGGGGGGGGGGGGGGGGGGGGGGGGGGGGGGGGGGGGGCATGTGTGCACATGTGTGCATGAGTGTGTGCATGTGTGTATGTGTGTGTGTGTGTGTGTGTTGTAAGGAAGCCCAACCTGAAGCCAGGTCTAGGACCCAGTATGGGCAATAAGCTCAAAGACCCAAGACAAAGTGAGCTTGGGAACAGTGTATTGCCTCATTGCCTACAAGCAAGCGTGAAGGAGGCAGGGTTAGAGATAGCAGGCTGGGTTTCCTGGGGCTACTCTAGAAAACGATCACAAAGTGGGAGACTTAAAGCAAGAGGAGCATCTTCCTTTGTAATTTAGGAGCTCATAAGTCAAAATCAAGGTGCTGGCAGGGCAGGCAGACTGCCAACCCTTAGGCTCAATCCTGTCCTGACTGCTAACATCCACCAGTGTCTACCACCGTGTCTCACCTGTGTGTCTCCTCTCAGGAGGACACCAGTCATTTTGGGGGTGGACCCGTGTTTATGCAGTATGACCTTATCTTCATATCACGAATTACACCCGAAAGACCTTATTTCCAGATGAGCTCACATAAGGAGGGATGCGTGGCCATGTGTACGGAAGGCACACCAGTTAGCTGAGCACGGTGGACCCTTGCTTGACCATCAAGCCTTAGTCACCCATGACACCATGACATGGAACTGCCTTGATTTCCCCTAAATGCAATGTTGACCTTCAGAATTCTAACGGAGGAAGGAGCAGGCTAATTCATACATTCGTGAGATCATTTCGATGTGTACAAGAGAACTGAGATAGCGAGCACAAACGCTGGTTACAGCAGGACATAAAGTGAGGGAGGTGATGGCTTGGGTCCGGAGCTGACAGTATGGCCGAGGGGTGTAGCTATTTGGGGAACTCTCTGACAGATGTAAATCACATATGCTGCTGATGAAGCTGATATGGGAGTAACAGCAAGGGAGGGTCCCTGGATTTCTCTTCTGAGTAACTGGGTGAAGGTGGTACCATTCATTTAATGTAACAAGGAAGGTTGCCAGTTGGGGGGGAGAGGAGGGATGGGAGTCAGAAGTTCCATTTTGGACATATTACATTTGAGATGCACATTAGAATCCAAGTGGAGATAGCAAGGCAGTTGGAGCCTGGAGAGAGGTCAGGATTTAAAGATAAATTACAGTTATCAGCAAGTTCAAGGTAATTAAAGCCATACTGGATGAGGTCATCTGAAGTTTGAGTGGAGAGAGAGGAGAGCCTGGAACCCTTCCTACAACATACATTAGCGTCTATGTGAGGAAAAAGAGCCAGAAAGAGAGAAACTAGGAGGAACCCAAGGAGGTAGGGGAAATCCAGGAAGGTCTGGTGTCCTGATCTTATTGTCTCCAGGTGTGTGTGTGGCTGTGTGGAAGTCACAGGGAAAGGCGGCATCATTTATTGAAATTATTAGCTGTCTTTTCTACTAGTCTCAGCTCCCAACTAGCTCTCTCCGGGAAGGAACATGCCAGGCAGTGTAACAGGAGGTATAGTCAGGAGACAAGTGTGGCCAATGGACTGTGAGCAGAATGATGCCTCATGCACCAAGTGGAAGCTTCCAGAGTCCTTGCAATGATCTCTCTCAGTTCTGTCCCATCTGCAGGAAGAGAGGCGCATCCTAGGCAGGGCTTCTCTTGCAGCACAAACCCAAGCTGAATATGAGATGGGCAGTGGGTCTGCACCTAACACCTAACATGAGTGAGAGCAAGCCTCGTTCTCTCTAGCCAAGGTTGGGGTGGGGGGGTGGGGGCGAGTAACCCCAGCTGTACCTGGAAACACTGGAAGAAGTTTATCATCGGGTTCCCATGGGAAGAACAGCAACCTTCGCTTGAAGCTTCTCTCATGCGAGACCCTAAATCTGCCTTTTCCTCGATTTGCAAACTTCAACTTATTATTGATACGTTGAGTCTCTGTCTTCCTATGAGGAACAATGCGAACCTGTGTTGCAGGGCCCTTAGGGTGATGGAATGACAGTGTCTGCAGATACTCAGTTCAGCTCCATCTCCTTCCACACAAAGAGGCCCCCAAATTCTAGACTCGGCCCTTCCTTCTTTGTCTCTTAGTCTGGATCTGAAATGCGGACCACTATGTAGCTGCTCCTGTTGTCACCATTAGGGTAGAGGGGATGAGGAAGCAAAGGCATACAGGGTCCAGACCTGGGGTGCCCTGAACAGGGTCTCAGGGACAGCCGGGTGCCTGAGAAACAGCGCCCCAGACACTGCAGCAACCACAGTTCACGCAGAAGTCGGCTCAGACAGAAACTCAGCATCCTCAGTAACGCTCTGACTGAGGGAATCTCCTGGGGCCTGGCAGGGCCTGCCAGGAGCAAGTGTTTGATTCTGGGAGCAAATATTGTCTGGACCTCGAGTGACTATGGTTCCACTAAGAGCTAAGATGACAGGCAGAGAGTCCAAAATTTACTTTCAGTTTCTAGAGAATCAGCATCTCCCCTAAGCCAGACTACCTTTCTAGTAGGAACACACGTACCCATTTCACAGATGAGGGGAATGAAGCTGAAAGCAGATACGGAAATTGGAAATCGTACCAGTTATTTTCCACTCGCTAGAGTGCATCTTCTTTCCATGTGACACATACAGCGCCTTTTTATAGACTTAAAAAGTCAAAGATAAGAAGGCAGAAATCTGGCTTGCGAACTTAGCCCATAAAGGACATCAAAAGAGGAAAAAACGGTTGAAAGCATATGGCCACATAAACGCTCGTGCAAGAAACCTTCCTCGCAGCACGATCCTAAATAACCAGGGGGAGAGAACCCAGATGTCCACCAGTGGATGAGTGAACAAGCAAGGGCGTGGTACACTACAGCCTTTAGAAGGTGGAATTCTGGCCTGTGCTTCTAGGGAGGGCTCTGAAAAACGTTAGTCTTTGAATAGACACGAAGGCTGCCTACTCTGAGGCTCCTGAAGAAAAGGCCGAGCAGGCAAGTCCCTGGCTCACAATGGCGAGAGAGAAGGGGCAGAAGAACCTGAGGTGACTTGGCTGGGGGTGGGGGGGAGGGGGGAACTTTGGAAGGATGACAGCGGCATTGTGGAGACGGTGTCCGGAGAACGACTGAATTGCACACGCAAGACTGAATTTCAGGCTTTGCAAATCATAGCTCCTCGTGACTCTCGGGCTGCTCAACGGGACGACAGGGCTCCAACTGAGGCCAAAAGCAGCGGGTTTATTGGCAAGAAGCATGTGTACCAGGTCCCCAAGCCATGCCAGCAAGAGAGAGCCCGACAGTCTCGGTGACAATCTTTTATTGGGAAACACCACCACCACCCCGTATGGTGAAACCAGCAAGCGGGTGGAGGACGCGTTCCCATAACTACGGTTTCCAATCATTCTGGCGTCCATCCTCCATCAGGAGGACAAGACGGTTGTCAGGAACCACCAGGAACCGGGCAGGCGGACACAGGTGCGGGGTGGCCGGCCAGGGGCGCGTCCTGGCCTCCGAAGGCAGGGGGAGGATATTGCTTCCACATGGGGGTTTTGTTGCCCACGTGTCTCGGTGCAGCTGAAAGGGAGGAGGACGATGTCATTGGGATTGTGTTCCTGAGAGTCAGCAGTGCGGGGCTCACCTGCCCCACTCGATTCCTTACAGCCCTGAGGGCCAACCAGTCCCCAAGAGCCACGTTCACCGGGAGTCACGCAAGAGGAGAAAGGGGACAAGAGTCTCACTCCAACCCCGTAGGGGGGAGAGGCTAGGAAGGAGGGGGGGGTCCCGTCGTAAGGGTCCCGGAAAGCACGAGTCCACCGGCCTCTCCTCTCCTCCGCGGGGCACGACGGCGCAGGCTCCGAGACCCCTCAATTCGGGGCTCGGCTGTTTCTGCAGCTGCTAAGGCCCGGAGCCTAGGGCAGGGGGGGAGGGGCTGTTTCTCCCGGTCACTGGCTGGGCCCTGCCACCTGGCAGCTCTGACGTGAGATCAGGCAGGACGGGCTGCGTCCAGGGGACGCGCATGATGTCTCAGCTAGGCTGTGTCCCAGGCGTCTGTGCCTGGGATGGGGGGGCAGGTGCTTGCTCCAGTCATAGGCAGCACCTGAGGCTGGAGAGGAAGCTGGACACTGCCGATGACCACAGGGACACTCGGGGCAGCTCCGGGAGACGTCTCGCAAGGTGGGGGTTGGGGGGTGCCCTGATGCCATCAAGCCCCTCCCAGAGCGAGGTCAGGGTGGTCCAGCTGGCGGGTCGGTCGGCGACAGAAGACAACGCTGCGTGGAGGAGAGGAGGGGGCGGTAGCCGCTCTGACGCTGGCCGGGGCCACCTGCCTGAATCGGTGACCTTGACCCCATGGCGACCACCGATGAATCCCAGGGGCCGCGCTGCCCACCCCGCCCCACGGCCATCACACACCTGCAGGCTCCGGAGCGCTGCCTCTCTCTCTGGCCATGGGGGTGGACTGTCCAGAGGTGCCCAACAGCTGGTGGCAAGGCTCTGCAGCTGGGAAAAACGAAGGGAGAGAGGGGGGAGGGGGAGGGGAGGGAAGGGAGAGGGATGGGGAGGAAGCAAG